>CP092876.1:28586082-28864559 GCA_030710605.1 Cordylochernes scorpioides
GAGGTTCTACTGTATATATATATAAAGGTTTTATAATATTTTTTCAAGGAAAGGTATAGAAAATTTCGATGTTGATTTGAGAGTATAATGTCAGTATAGCAAGCTATATATATATATATATTTATAAATTAATCCATTTAATATAAAGAATTCTAGGCTATTAAAATGTACAATTGAGTCTTTTTTTTTGTGACAAAATTAAATTAGGAAAAATTCCAAGTGTTAATTGTATTATCATCCCATTTAATAAATTTCAAATAAAGGAGGTAATAATGGTCTAGTGGAGACAGAATTTTACTAAAAAGCTCTCTCCTAATATACCAATTCAAATAAATTTATTATTTTTATTTCGACTCCAGAATAAAAAAAAAGAATGTACACATGTTAATAGTTAAGATATTTTTTACAACTTTTTAATTTTGAAACTAATTAAAATTTAACACAGAGAGAGAAACACCATTTTAAAAAAATCAATCATATATACATAGCTTGCTCTTCATTTTGCTTCAACAATCATACTCTTTCCTTCCTCTTAATAAAAAAAACTAATAAACAATACTTAAGGAAGTAGAAAGTCTTTGATATCGCAGGTCGTCTGTTTTATTTAAAGAGACAGAGGCAATTTTTTTCACCATTTTTATCTCGTGTCTTCATTAAAGGTCACTGTGTATCAAATATCTTTCAGAGTTATTGTCTGAATCCGAATATACATTTTGAAAGGTACAACTTCCTTAAGTTTTGTTCACACTTATTTATCTCGTGTGTCTTCAATAAAGGTCACTGTGTATGGAATATCTTTCAGAGTTATTGTCTGAATCCCGATATACATTCTGAAAGGTACAACTTCCTTAAATTATGTTCACACTTTGTTATCTCGTGTGTCTTCAATAAAGGTCACTGTGTATCAAATATATTTCAGAGTTTTTGTCGGAATCCCGATATACATTCTGAAAGGTACAGCTTCCTTAAGTTTTGTTCACACTTAGTTATCTCGTGTTTCTTCAATAAAGGTCACTGTGTATCAAATATCTCACAGAGTTATTGTCTGACTCCCGATATACATGCTGAAAGGTACAACTTCCTTGAGTTTTGTTCACACTTATTTATCTCGTGTGTCTTCAATAAAGATCACTGTGTATCAAATATCTCACAGAGTTATTGTCTGAATCCCGATATACATGCTGAAAGGTACAACTTCCTTGAGTTTTGTTCACACTTATTTATCTCGTGTGTCTTCAATAAAGATCACTGTGTATCAAATATCTCACAGAGTTATTGTCTGAATCCCGATATACATGCTGAAAGGTACAACTTCCTTGAGTTTTGTTCACACTTATTTATCTCGTGTGTCTTCAATAAAGATCACTGTGTATCAAATATCTCACAGAGTTATTGTCTGAATCCCGATATACATGCTGAAAGGTACAACTTCCTTGAGTTTTGTTCACACTTATTCATCTCGTGTGTCTTCAATAAAGATCACTGTGTATCAAATATCTCACAGAGTTATTGTCTGAATCCCGATATACATGCTGAAAGGTACAACTTCCTTGAGTTTTGTTCACACTTATTTATCTCGTGTGTCTTCAATAAAGATCACTGTGTATCAAATATCTCACAGAGTTATTGTCTGAATCCCGATATACATGCTGAAAGGTACAATTTCCTTAAGTTTTGTTCACACTTAGTTATCTCGTGTGTCTTCAATAAAGGTCACTGTGTATCAAATATCTTTCAGAATTACTGTCGGAATCCCGATATACATTCTGAAAGGTACAACTTCCTTAAGTTTTGTTCACACTTAGTTATCTCGTGTGTCTTCAATAAAGGACACTGTGTATCAAATATCTTTAAGAGTTATTGTCTAAATCCCGATATACATGCTTAAAATTAAAATTTCCTTTTGTTCATGAGTGTCCCTTTCCCAAAACAGTTTCTATCATTAGACAAAGCGGTAACTGTAAGTAAATAATGAAACAATTATATATTTTAACTTTCTTTATCTCTTATTTATTTCTCCATGAAGGTGACCAGTATCAAAAGTGGTCCGTTCTCGCGTTAATTTTTTCTAAAAAATAATTTACAATCGACAATATACAAGAACATATGTCATTCATTTAATTTTTTTTTTAATTAAAATTAGGCGCATGAAAAATATTCAGCACTATTTATACAACTTAAGAGTAGAAAATGCTGGGATAAAATGGATAAATTAAGAAAAGACATCTTCAGATCGTGCAACTAAATATTTCTGATGGCTTGCGCCATCATTCGGAATAAATATTGTTAAATGGAAAATTAGGGAAGACAGAAGAACTTCAGTATGACACAGAAATTTATTTGAGGCAAAAACAAAAACTATGAGTGATAAACAAAAGAGTGAAGTGTACAGAGTATAGCAAAATATAAACATAAAATATCTATATATATTCGACTAATAAAATAATAGATACTTTGTTACAATATCAGTTAATCGTTCATTTTTAATTATTCCAGATTTGGCCATATATCCTTTCTTGATTGATCAATAAAAGCTATCACGTACGTGTTTCAAGCTGTTGGCTCTCATTAGCGTGATGCAAGCGGTGCCTCAATGACCAAAATAAGCTGGTATTTGACGCATCCTTTAAAAAAAAGGAAACATGTATTTAGCCCGGAAGAACGTGAGAACCCTAAACTATGTAAAATGTAATAAAAAAAAGTGAAAGTGTACAGGAATCAGATGGATAAATTAGGGGAAAAGGCATCTAATCGTGAAACTCTAAATGTTCCTGATGGCTTGCACCATTAGTCGGAATAAATATACAAATTCCTTTTTCTCAAAAGGATAAGTTTGTAAAAAATCAAAATATCCATTAATATTATAGCAGAAGATATGTTATTTTGACATATTAGATTTTTAATTTTAATAATATGTTACCATCAAATGTCTAATTTTGTCTATCCATTTTTTTTATGCAAGTAAACCTATCCCCCGATTTACACGGTACTTGTTTTACACGTTTTCGCTTCTACACGGTTTTCCAAATAAGTTTTTTTTTGTTTTTATCACACTATACTAAAATGCGATATTCTACTCTATACTACCTATGTTGAAAAGAATATTGGGAGGCTCTGATTCATGAGGGGGCGAACACCTATTCAGATTTGACAGTTTAATATACACCTATCCCTTGATTTACACGTTTTTATCAGGAACGTATCTACCGTGTAAATCGGGGGATAGGTGTATAGTTAAATTGTTAACATCAAAATAATTTGATTAGGTCTTCTCACATGAATGTCTCCCTCACTTTTTACGCGATTAATTGGCGGAGATGTCCGGTATATCTGGGAACTTAATGAATATCGCTAAGGAGAACTTGAGGCCATTGGTGCTGTGGATTTTCTATAAATGATCCCAGGATTTCAACGCCATGTTAAATCTATGACCTCAATTATAGTTCGATATTAAATGCTATAACAACGATTTCACTTCTCGGTGTCGAATATATAAACAGAATAATACGATACATTTTTAGTTCTGAAAAGTGGTTTGTGGAAGATTAAATTGTCGAAACAGCATAAGGATTCAACATTGATTAGCAAAGCCTCCCAATTATTTCATCACAGTGAGGAAAGTAGAACATTTGTTTATAAGAAAATATAAAAAACGTTCTCAATATACACTCATGGATAAAATTTAAGATGTTGTACCTTTCAGAATGTATATATCGGAATTCAAACAATAACTGTGAAAGATATTTGATACACAGTGACCTTTATTGAAATCACATAAGACAACCATGTGTGAACAAAATTTCCTCTGTTTCCTTTAAAAAAAATAGCTGAATAGCGACAATAAAGACTCTATACTTTCTTAAGGTTTGTGCATGAGTGTAGTTTATTTCTTATGTAGAGTAGTACAATATTGGTCTATACCAGTGGTTGGTAAACTGCGAGCCACATGCGGTTCTTTGGATATGAAGCTGCGGCTCTTTATATAGTTCCATATGTAAATATTATTTATGTGAGTGCTATTTATTATTGCAAGGACCGCGCAACCCCAAGACATATTATTGACTGTATTGACTCTTCCATTGATGAGCTCTATTCCTCCCCGGCAGACACCATCAAAAGTGTTAAGCTTTACAAGCTTGATATCTTAGTGTGATTTGAGTGGAGATAAGAAAGAAGAAGAAGATAATTTTGTGACTCTTCAAAAAATTTGAATTTTGTAGATTGTAATTTTTGACTCTTCCTGCTAAATGTTTTACGAACCCTGGTCTATACAATACATAGGTAGGTAGGTACTCACATATCTGTCCGCGGTCCAAGACTCCACAGAAACGCTCCATGTTTCCAAACTCCAGCACGTCGTTGGTACAATGCTCTCCCTCCTCGATGTCGAACACTCTCACGACCATCTTGAGTCTGCAGACTTTGTGAGAGAACTTGTGGACAACATAGTCACACGTCACATCGTCCGAATACGGCTCCGGCCATCCTGGACTACGCAGTTCGAACTTCTCGTCCACCATGTGATGGCTGCAGTTGGCCGCGGGCTCACAGTCCTGTTGGACCACGGTCACCATGAACCCCAGTCCTGTCTTTGGTCCGTCTCCTGAGTGGAATATCATCACAACCTCCGCGTCTTCTTCTTCCCCGAATGTCACCGTCTCTGTCACAACACACCTTCAATGTCAATACATGGGGGCTTGGACAGGAAGCAAGTTTAAGCTCTAAGGTATTTTTTAAAAACAAGAGATGTATCTATTATCACAGGAATGTGGATTTCGACAAATTACAAAAATCATAAGACGCTATAACTCTTTTCTAATCAAAAGAGTTACGTCGTTTTATGCTTTTTGTAAGTAGTGTATCTATCTATGTGGAATTATTTTCACAATATATAGAGGAGCGGTGCGCTTCCATATTAAAGACAATTATTTTTTTGAAGGGTATATTAAATACATATTTAACAAATGAGACTAATTTCTTGTTAAAAATGTATTAAAATAATGTATTTCAGGTCACCTCTCCAATACAGAAAATCTTAGGGTGATTATAAAGATAATTTCATAACATCAGTTTTAGAAAATTCAGACAAAAGTCATCAACCTGTATGCCATAGTTTCAGCTATAGCTCTTATCAGTACTGTGAAGAAGTGCCTCTTTTGGTACATTAAAGCCATAAAAACAATATAGTCATATATTATATAGGGTATATGAAGATTTTCCACAAAAATAATTCTAGTTAAACATGTTAGACTTTTGGTTTAGAGAATGAAAACCTATTTCTGAATTATCGTAAAGATAGAGGCTGCCTGGCCGGCATTCATCGTTCTTAGAATAAAAGATACTTCGGCCAGTGAATCTTTTTTATTGTCTCGACGTATCGACAAAAATCTTTTTTCCTCGTCAGGAGCAAACAAAAATTAAAACAAATGGCAAAACGTATTAAATTATTCTCGTTAAAAATAATTTTCAACAATTTGCCGATTGTTTTAAATTTTTCTTCGATCCTGACGAGGACAAAATATTTTTGTTGAAACGTCGAGATAATAAAATATATTTTCTGGCCGAAGTATATTTTATTTTGAGAACTATTTCTGCATTATATAATACAAATATATATAAAAGGATTGATAAATTGTATAAATAAATTCATATTGAGAGAGATATTTTTAGAATCATAATCCCTTAAGTAAAATTATAAACAAAAAATACAATTTGGAGAGGAAAGATTTTCTTTTATAACATGACTATACAACCTTCGGACGTAATAGGCCTTTACTACAATACAATTACGGTACTAAAACTTATATATATATGTAACACGCCAATATGCAGATATTGTTTTGCATAAAGAAAGAGAGAATCAACCGTCTGACTAACTTTATTTCAATCACGCGCCTTTTATATAGTTACAAATATTTACATAATTCCTAACGGCGTAAAAATTTACATCTACTAATAATTTATAAGCAGAATGTGACATATATATATATATATATATATACTAGCCGAATGACCCGGGCAACGCCCGGGTTTTACCCTATCAAATGTACCCTATTCAAATACTATTCGTTACAATTATAAATTGGCGCCGTGGATTCACTCTTGTGAAACGTCCCGCTCCAAACTTTGTGTCTGAGAAGCGATATTTTTATTGAAAGATGATCTGGCTTTTGTTTTCTGCTCGAATGAATGTTTTTCTGTTAGAATTTTGTTCCTGCATACAAAATAATGAAATGGTTTCACCCGTGGTCTCAGCTTTTTGGAATATTTTTCCCGATATAATTTTGTATCTGATAATCAAACATGATACATCAATATCGTCATCAATATATATATCATAATCGTCATCATAATTGATTTATATATTTTTTAAATTATCCTATCGTCTTCCCCGTATTCTTTTACCTATGTATGGAAATTTTGGTTTGAATTAGTGAACTATTGCGAATTTGTATACCGGACATACAGACAGACAAACATACAAACATTCATTTTTATATATATAGAGAAGAGATATTGAAATGCCAAGGATTTTTTACGTCATTGGAATATTATATTACTAAATTCTCAAATTAAATTTATTATACTTGGAAAACATTTTAAGCATTGTTACAATTTATAAATATAATTTCACCAGACGCCGCTAGAGGCGCTGCTTGCGAGTGAAAGTGGAAAATTTGCAAATAAAATTGCAAAGAATATTTATTTCAAATCAAATTCAAACCAGAAATCTTCCCAGTAGTATAGTAAATAACTTCCTAAAGTTTCACGGCGATTGGATAATCTTACCTTTTAAAAACCTTCATCGTGTGAACAAACTAACATTCATCGTGTAAACAAACCACGTGTTAATTATTAACCAATCAAATTCATTTATCGTCGCGACCAGTGCTGCGCCCAAGCGGTAAAAAATTGGAACTAACGCTTTTTTTTTTAAAGCACATTAACTTTTATAGTTTTTTGAATAGCCTATATGTTAAACGAAATCTTCAGCTACCTACTTGCGAAATTCCATAATGATTGAGTCAGTAGATTTTGCGTGAAGCGATAACAAACATCGATTTCGCATTTCATTTTTATAGATATAAGGATATACAAAGAATTAAAAAATATAAGAGATGAAGATATGCAAATACTAATAAACCTAATAGATATCCCTGTAAAAATAGACAATTCGGCCAGTTGGAATTTTTTATTTTATTAACGTTTCGACAAAAAATCTTTTGTCTTCGTCAGGATAAATAAATAAAAATAAAGCATTTGGCAAGGTGTTAAAAAAAATTGAAAACAATTTTTAACGTCTTGCCAAATGCTTTATTTTTTTTTTACTTCACCTGACGAAGACAAAATATTTTCTGTCGAAACGTTGATAAAATAAAAAAAAAACTTCAACTGGCCGAAGTGTCTATTTTTTACAAAAATATGAATGCCGGACAAGCAACCTCTATCCTCGGGACATCTAATACAGTTATATCATCAAACTATGGATTATTGGTTAATATTAATCCACTATTGAGACTATGCATGATTAAAGGAAGGATACATATCATATTAAGATCAAAGACATCAATTGAATATTGTCAAGTAGCTCTATAACTCCGGTCACAACAAGTTCCACGGGACACCTGTCAATCATCACTGGACTATGGGGGGGGGGGGGACCACAGGTGTGAGTGGTTCTCGGAATCTTATCGGTAAATAAGGAAAACAGGACGGTGGCTGACGACGCTCATTATTATTATCTTTACCTTGGGATAAGTTGTTATTATCTCTCTCTCTATAAATACCTCTTGTATATAATTTTATTGGAGAACTAAAAGGTAAATATCCTTTATAATAAATCAATTATCCCCAAATTTGACCTTGTTTTATTTATCTCCGCGACAATATTAATGCATGGCTAAGAGTGTGAATGATTTTAGGAAGTAGGGAACTATTCAGGTAAGGGATTGTAGAGTCGTTGTCTAAAATATATTCTTTACTCAGTAGATTGCTGTTGGCCTTGTTTAAAGATACTGATTCTAAGAAGATTGATCATGCTCCAATGGCCCTCGACTCTTGCAAAAGTCCAACCCCACCAGCGAGTGCAAATAACCAACCGGGTCTCTGGTACATTTGTAAGTGCAAAGTCGAACTGCTTTTTACATGTCTATACATGTTGTGCACTTACAGTAAAAGCAGTCGCCTACTTCTACCAACCATGATTATCATGGCCTGTACCATGTATACTAGGGATTAACAAAAGAGAAATATTGATCAAACATTATTGATTTACAAGAGAGATAACAAAATAAATCAGAAACTTATAACAAAAGTAAAGAAAGATAAACTTTTCTTCTTACGGTTAGAGCCTATTTACTTGTGAGCTTACACATATACTCTGTGGGAACAATTAAATAAATTTAAAATATATATGCAACAATTACCTTTTATGTAAATAAAAAAACTGAAAAAAGTAAATGGCAATAAATCTAACTTCTATGTTAAAAAAGAAATACTTCAGTTGGATTTGAAACCGTGTCCCACTTTCAATGATTGTGACAAGACGCATCTGTATGACCAAACATTTGTTTCTATTTATTTCTCTGTTTGCTATTGGCTAATCTTGTTATCAACCTTTGTTCTCATTGGCTGAAAGTCTCTTTGCACTGAATAAATCAAAATAAGTCCTCCCTGGGATTTGAATTAAAGTTGTTTTTAAGAGTTTAAAAATCGTCTTTATTTGTTATTTCTTAAGGATACATTAAAAATACCTATTTTAAATTTTTTGGTACAATTAATGTAAGCTTATTGTCAAATCTCTTTTCCTTTTTTTTTTGTTTAATCTGAAAAATATTCAAAACAGCAGATATTTCTAGGTATTTTAGTAGTTTTTCTAATTTTTAAGAGCTTTCAGCTTTCATTTTTCAACATATTATATATGATCAGATGATATATACTCGTATTATAAATATATATTTTTTCTTTTATAGAAAATAAATAGGAACTGATTTTGCAATCAAAACAAGAGATGTTTAAAAATAAGTTGAAAGTTGGAATATATTCTTAAGAATTTCTACATTTCTCCCTCAACTTTCATATTATATACATTATAACAATTTTATAAACTATTTTAAGCTGATAAAGAGCAAATCTTCTAAATATATCCGAAATAAATCATCAAATAATTGCTATTTTAAGAAATATTTGAGAATTAAAACATACATTTATGAATGCCCTCTCGGGAAATTTCCAATATATATATAATATAATATAAAATGAAAAGAAATTTTCAAAAAACATGTATTTTACTTTCATCATTGACTATTCTTTTATTGCTGGGCACTCAACCAAGTAAAGGTAGTTGACCAGGTTCAGAATATTTTCCTAAGACGCTACCTAAATTTACCAAAGTATACTCCGGGCTTTATGCTAAGAATGGAGTGTGGACGAGTATCACAGGAAGTTACCATAATTAAACAGGTCCTGAGATTTTGGGTAAGGATTATGAAAATGGAGGAGAGTAGGTTGCCCCGGGCATGTTTGTCGCACCTCTGGACATTACACAGCAATCAAAGGGCTGGTTTAACCTTTGTCGAAAACCTGTCAACCATTTTAGACTCAAACGGTTTTTCGTTCCTGAAGGGTTGTCCGGATTACACTGCAATACTGACTGAAATCCCTGCTATTATTCGAATAGCAACCGAACAAAGCATCCAAAGCGACATGGCGAAAATCCTAAATACTTCACATTACAGTCACTTCAAATACCTAAAAAACTCAATAACAGCAGAACGATATTTATTCACAACTATTCCTCTAGCAATTAAAAGATTTTTTGCACAACTGAGACTCCTATGGACGATCTTCCCAGAAAATCGTTCAAAGCGCTGGAAGATTGATTTGATTCTAACTTGCGATCTGTGTAAAAACAGAATCCAAAACGAAATTATGCATATAATATTTGGATGCTCTTGCTTAGAGAAACAGAGGAAAGAAATTTTGGGTGACTTACCCTGGTCTCAACCTGACTGCCAACAAATTTGCAGCTGGATGAACACACTGATGGTTGATCAGGGTCTCTCCCTCGGTTTATATAAATTCTACAAGGCCGCAGTCAATGTCCGTTGGAGAATAGTGGATTCGCCGAATGTCGTGGTTTGCTTGGAGGAAGAGGGCGAAGATTGAACGCGGCTGATTCCACACTAGCCCTCTCAATGATATCCTAACCTTGACATATCCTAAACATTGGTACTTTAATTTAAATATTTAATCATGTATGGTTCCTTTTGCTCTGTATGTTTATTTTTTGTATATATGGTTATATTTCTTTTTGTTTTTTTTTTCTTTCTTCTCTCTTTTCTTTTCCCTTATTACTTCTTGTATTTTAGTTTTTACTTTTGAAATATCTTCCTTTGCTAAATCCTGTAGAGGAGAATCATGTATAGGGCTGGATGCCCCAATAAAAAGGCTTGTGTGTGTGTGTGTGACTATTATTTTATTTTTGACCATAAATTAAGATTATAGCACTTTAAATATTGTTGTAAATATGTATAGTTAACCTACCTAATTTTTAATTCACTAATATAGGATTCATTTCATAAATTCTATATAACTGTGATAAATATTTAATTTATAATTCTTTTCAAGTAATTGAAAATAAAAACTATTTGATAAGTAAATAACTATCTTTTCTTTTTCACGACTGCACCTCCAATTCTTTATCATTCAATTAATCATAACATATATATGTTGTGGTAATATTTTTGTTTTGTTGTTGAAAAAGAGGTGCAGTCGTGAAAAAAGAAAGATAGTTATTTACCTTTCAAGTAGTTTTTATTTTTAATTACTTGAAGTAAATTTACACATAAAATTCATTTATCACAGCAATATAGAATTTAAAAAATGAATTCTATAATTGTGAATTTAAAAAAAATAGGTAGGTTAACTATACATATTTGCAGCAATTATTCAAAGTTGTATATTCTAAATCTATGGTAAAAAAATGTAGAACAGTCAATGAATGAAAATAAAATATTTGTTTTTAAAAATATAAAATATTTGCATTTTAGATTATATAATATTTATATATTACAAAAAAGATTTCTGCTGTTGCTATTGAAATTAGAGTTAAATAATTATTACCTGCCGATTGATATAAAGAATTGAACATTTGCTTGAAGTTGGTATACATGAGTATTTGAATTGCAGTCGTGGTAAAATAATGAAACATTATCACAATATGATTTAATTGTGCTTAAGGAATATAAAATACATAATTGAGATGGTATTGCTTTATTTAAGGCTTAAAAATAAAGAAAATGAAAAACTTATTTACATATCTACCAAATATTGAGCCAGCCAACGGGAAACAACAACAATGGATTTATATAGGGAAAGCTACGACATCTGGCGATCGATTTTACAGAGTAAGTTTTTTTATATTCTAGAACAGTATTATTTTTAATTTGATCATTTTCATATAACATACCTATATGGTTTGAAAATAGAGCAACCAATAAATAATTCTTTAATTAAAAAAGGCATTTATTGGATCAAAATATCATTTATTTTACCAATATTTCAGTTGTCTGAACGCCAGCCTTTATCAAGGTATTATAACATTTTGAAGTTTGTCCACAACAAACTCAGCGCCACATAACTTTACAGAATTGAGTTTTAAAATATTTTGTTATATTCAATGGGGGGAAAAATCTTTTGATATATAAATTTATATTATTGACAAAATAAATTTTGTAAAATATGGGTGTGAATATTTTGAAAACTAACAATAACGCCTATTTTTTTTCTCCCCATTGAATATAAAAAATATATTTTTTTTAAACTTAATTCTGTTGACGTTATTTGGCGCTGAGTTTGTTGTTGAGAAACATTAAATATATTATAACACCTTGATAAAGGTTAGCGTTCAGCCAACTGAAATATTGG
The DNA here is from genome assembly GCA_030710605.1 of Cordylochernes scorpioides. NCBI lineage: Eukaryota > Metazoa > Arthropoda > Arachnida > Pseudoscorpiones > Chernetidae > Cordylochernes > Cordylochernes scorpioides. The sequence continues at coordinate 28,598,011 of CP092876.1, forward strand.
TAAATTAAATAATATTTTGATCCAATATAAGCCTTTTTAATTAAATACCTATATGTTATGAAAATTTACTTTTTTTTTAGATAAAGGATTGATAAGATGAAGGATTGAGGAGGTGCAGTCGTGATGAAAAAAATAAATATTTACTATCAAGTAGTTTTGATTTTCAATTACTTGAAGAAATATTACACATTAATTATTTTCACAATTATATAGAATTTATAAAGTTAATCCTTTATTAGGGACTTAAAAAAAGATAGATAGGTTAACTACGCATATTTACAACAAACCTGAAAGTCATTCTAAAAATGATGATTAAAAAAGTACAATTATCAATGAATAAAAATAAAATATACATATTTCAAAATATAAAATATTTGAGCTTTTCGAATATATAAAATATATATATATAATATATTTATCATTTCATTCAATAAACCTGTTTTAATCAAGTAAATATTTTATATATGATACAAATATATAAAAATCAATATATAATACCAATATTATATCAAAACCCTCTCAAAAATTAATAAGGTATATTAATAAAATTTTAGATAAATATTTTGACTGCAATATTTATATAAAATAAAAATATTTTCTCTCATAAAAAAATATATTTAAAAAAATATTTTGATAATGTTCCCATATTTTAATTTCTTTCTGTTTTTATTGTTGATAATAATAATTCATATTTTATGAAGCGTAACTTTCACACTTTTTTTATTTTCCATAAAAAAATATGAGGAGGTCATAGAGATATGCTGGCAGAAGAACCTTGTCATTATTTGGTGACAAATTCTATCGATTTTCTGTCAGATACTGCAAGACAAATTGCTTGGTCACGTTGGAAAAATATTTTTCCAAACGTGAACTAGAATCGTCTGGAATCGTTCCTTTCTTTAACCACAATACATTTGTGATATATAAATGTGACGCCATTTTGAAATTAATTGCTTATTTTCATATAGTATCTTTAGAAAAGTATTATATAATTATTTATTATTAAAATATGTATATTATTTCAACATATTAATTATTAAAATAATATTTGATAACAAAATTCATTTGAAAAAGAAAGAATAAATAATATTACCGTAAAGCTTTTCTTTTGATTTTGATTTCGCAAGCATTCGAGCAAAATTTCTATATTAATCTAAATTAATAGAAACTTTTACCTTAATTTTATTTATTCTTTCTTTCTAGGTATCTATTACTTACAACAAAAATTATATTTAAATTTTGAAACGAGAAATTAATAATATAATATATCAGAAGATATTTTGATTTTTGAAAATGTTTTCTATCAACTTTATACGTAATTATAAATCATATTCAATCCTGAAATTAGAAGATAAATTTGTCTTTGTTAGGTAATGAATCAATGAATGCTTCATTAATCAAATTTGTACCAAAAACAACAATAAGTCAATTTTCATTATGTAAATATAGTAAAATCAGTATTGTTAATTTATCCTGGTTATTAAGTAAAATTAACAAAATCTTCTTTATGCCTATTGTATATGCATTTGTAAATAGTATTTGGCGTCTTCTACCGTTAAAGAAATGTGAAATATAATAATTATTAGCACTAAAATATGTTGTATCCTTTTTATAAAAGAAAATTTCTATATCCACTAAAGAGATAGATAAAATATATATCTAAAAATAAAAAAGGCATATCCTGATCAGGAGCACATATGCTTTTCAGAAGGCAAAGCGCCATTGGTGGAACAGAAATCAACTATTCATTAATTTAGCCTGTTCCCTGATATTTGGCCAACCCAATTTCTTGATAAATCAAGAAAAGCCATCCACGAACACGTTTCGCGCTGTTGGCGCTCGGCAGCGTGGAGTAGGCTGTACCACTGCGACCAAAAATATATCTAAAAATGTATATATTTGTATCCCCCCATTAAGAGGTTGTATAAACTTTTCCTTTTTTAAAACAGAACAATACTCATTATATATAGTTCGAATAATTAATATGTAATCTCATTTTTTTAAAAAGGCATATATACTTTATCTAGAATTTTCGTTACCCTTTTCATACAAATACACTCATAGACAAAACTTAAAGAAGTTGCGTCGTTTAGAATGTATATCAGGATTCAGACAATAACTGAAAGATATTACAGTTAGCTTTATTGAAGACATACGAGATAACCAAGTGTGAACAAAATTGCTTCTGTCTCCTTAAAAAAAACAGCGACGATTTTGTCAATTAAATATTTTCTAAGATGTAGCTACAATTATTAGATTTCATTCAGTTTAGGTATTCTTAAGGTATTAAATCTTAATTTATATCGAATTTATCAGAAGAGGATTCTCTCTCTCTCTTTTTATCATTATATGTGAACTTATTTATTTATATATTCATTTTATATAAATCTTATATGTATGAAAAAATAGTACAAATGTGACATTGTACTGGGATAAGGTTCATAAATTAAGAAAAAGGCATCTGCCCGAAACGCGTCCGTAGTTAGCTTTTCTTGATTAATCAAGAATGGGTATTTGGCCAATTCTGGAATAATTAAAAATCAACGAGAATAGTTAATATTTATTCCGATAGATGGCGCAAGCCATTCAGAAACTTACAATTGCACGATAAGGAGATGCCTTTTTCTTAATTTATATATATAAATATATAATCATATAGGAACGATGTAATAAAAGTAGTTTCAATCTCAATCTCTCTCTCTCTCTCTCTCCTTAGAATTTATTGATATTTAAAAATATCTTTGTTTTTAGAGGCCACAGATATACAGTAAAAAAATAAAACATAAATTGACAAAATTTCATAAAACCTCACCAATAAAATATAAGCAAACAATCCTAAATCTTTTTATTCTTCAATTTACTAATTCTATAATAGTTTTAGAAGAAAGTGCGCTGAATATTTCTTCAATCAATATACAGATGGATCTATGTATTGTATCAATTATTATTTTGTTGTATTTAACATTGAAAAAATAGCCTATATTTATTTTAAATTATGAATCCAAACACAACACATAAATACTGATTCAAATTTAAATTTTCAAGCTCACTGACCTAGTTTTGCCCTAGTTCGTCGTTTATCAATAATTGCCTAAACGAATATAACGTTATGACAAATATCAAATATTATTTTTAGCATTCGAATTTTATATAAAAAGAAAAAATATATGTATAATTCAGTCAAATCTTCCATTAAATTCGACAACTGAATAGAATCTTATCAAAAATCTTCTTTAAAATTACTAATTTCACTGAACAAATATCATTAGCAAAGTAAACGAAAATTTGAACAAATATTTATAAATCAATAATAAATTTCCCTTTCGAAGAATTAAATAAAAATTCCTAGTAAAATATTTAAATCGCATTAAAACTCTGCAGATAGAGGAAATGTAAATAAATAAATTTTAAATTTTCATAGAAGGATTGCGCACAAAACAATCTGGCACCGCTGCCAACAAATATTTTAATTGGACCGATTATACAAATCGTCGTCTGTTTACCAAGCGCCAACGTTTTAAAAGATAAATATTTATATAAATGTCATTTGCCTACTTTATTTGGATTGTAAATTGAGGAATGTGAGTTTTTTATTTTATTTTTACATTCCGTGATATTGGATTTCTCAGGAGAATTCCATTCAACTTTGATTTCTTGAATTTTTAGTGCCTTTTATTGAGCAAAATTTAAATTACTTTAGAACAATAAGCATATATTTAGCACATTATTTGTGTCTAATAAGAGAATTCATATATAAATATATGCATTTAAAATATAAATTATCGTGAAACGAGGGAATTTCTATGAATCATACGAAATAATGAAAACATTATACATAAATATTTATTTTTAAAATCTTTCATTAGGCTGTGATATTTATATTTTACATTTGAATTTCAATGAAGAAAACTCATGGACAAAACTTAAGGAAGTTGTACTTTATAGCATGTATATCTGGTTTAAGACAATAACTGAAAGATATTTGATTCACAGTGGCCTTTATTGAAGACAAACAAGATAACAAGTGTGAACAACCTCTGTCTCCTTAAAAAAAAAAAAAAAACAAGCAACCGGCGACATCAAAATTTTTTATTTCCCTAAATTTTCAAATATATCCATGAGTGTTTAAGCACTAAGTACAGTAGAAGTTTTGTTTGTAAACTCTTTCTATACAGGTGCTAAGCTGTTACGAAAAAAAAGGATAACTTATATACAGAAAGTACTATCGCCTAATATACCTGAAGTAGGACAATTGAGTACGAAAGCTTGTAAAATTATACTTTATCAAAAGAAATTATTTTACCTTTAACAATGGTGTCTTAACAATGGCGATCGTTTTTGATCCTTGGCCAAAATAATAGTTAAGCGATTATCATAGATTTAATTTTTATATATACTATACAAATATATTTCGTCACCAATACATACCTTCCATAATATATCTCCAATTCAATTGGAAGAAAGAGTTGTGAAGATAAATTCGATAAAAATGTCTCAATAGAAATTCTTCTCTACACTTCGTCTGCTTGGAATTCATATCGTCTGCGACATGTCAAAACACAATTACCTTTCAAACTTATCGTATTTTCTAACCTAGCCTCTTTATAGCTTATTTTTAATGATTTAAAATATCAAATGAAAACTTTGGTTATGCTTTTATATATATAGGCTTAATTCTAGAGTTTTATATATCAGGTTTATATATATAGAGAGAATTATATTTTTATTAAACATATATATTTTTTACTCGAATATTATAACTGGAAACTTAATATTCGTAAATAATAACTGTGTGATTATACACCCATGGGCAAAACGTACGACAGTTTCATATTTATACATTGCCGGTCGTCTGTTTTTGAAGTAGATAAAGGCAATTTTGTTCACACTTGGTTATCTCGTGTGTCTTCAATAAAGCCACTGTGATATCTTTCAGAGTTGTTGTCTGAATCCCGATATAGACATACATGCTGAAAGATACAAATTCCTTAAGTTTTGTTCATGAGTGTATTTAATTGAAATTTAAAAGTAAATTATAAATATTACAACCTAATAAAAGTTTCTGAAAATTAACATGCAATAGAGAAGACCATAATTGTAGGGTGGTTGGAATTTTTTTAAATTCAAGTTAAGACTTCACACACATATCAACCACCTTAATAGAAACGTTTATTGTCCTTTTGACGCTTAGATGATTTCTTGTTGCTCTTTTTAAAAAGGGTGGAAAAAATCATATCCGTGAAGTATTATGTATTCTACCTTTTTTTGTGAGTTCTATAGCTGGTTGCGGAAACGCAAAAGGACAATAAAGTTTATTAAAAATTAAGAAAAAGGGTATCGCCATATCGTACATTTGCACGATACGAATATGCCCGTTTACTTAATTTATCCATCTTATCCCAGTACAATTCCACATTTCTACTATTTTTTCACTTTATAAAAATATAGATGAAGACGTCAAACTAGACTTAAGTTTAAACTATTTATTTCTATGAAAAATAAAAATTGTTTTTTTTTTACTTTTGACCATTTTTATGATTTGTTAATTTGCACTTCTTCTCTCTATAGAAACTTTTCATCACTAGAATGTTAGTTTGGTTAATTAAGAATAGCCTTTAATGAATTTTTTGCGCAAAGCATTGTTCAATGTAAACATTTATATGTAATTCTATTATCCTAAACGCTTATATCCATAATTATTTTAAATATCACAACCAAGAATTCGGAAATAATTATGTTTTGGAAATATGTATTTTATGAAATATATTATCAAATAATATATCAACTGACCTTACTATAATACAATATAATGCGGTTTATGATTGTAGAACGACTTTTGAATGTAGATGAATCCCGCATGTGTTTCTTTTGAACGAAAAATCGAAATTTATATTAAGGAGAAATAACAATTAACCTTAGGGATGAAGTATGAAAGGATTAATTGTAACCTTACTATATTGATTAAAGTTATTATATTAAAATGCTTGGCTCATCACTGCTAAACTCTCCCAGCGATAATTTGGCGAAGCCTCTGAGTGGATTCAACAATGATTATATTCCAATAAAAGATGGAGAAAACATGTACATTTTTATTTATAATGCAATATTGCGAAATGATAGAATTCCTTTACCATAAAGGTATCTCTCCCATTTATAAATACATCATAGGAATGTATTCGGTTTATTTTATGAGATGGGTCGAATTTGTCAAAAAGGTGTTTAATCTGAAGAAGTTATTAGGCCTAATTTTCAGGCAGAAATAAAAAGAAAGATTGCGAAATGATAGTATTCCTGTACCATAAAGGCATCGCTCCTATTTAAAAACACATAATAGCAATGTATTCGGTTTATGTTATGAAATGGGTCGAATTTGTCAAAAGAGTGTTTTATCCGAAGAAGTTGTTAGGCCTTATTCCCAAGCAGAAATACAAAGAACGATTGCAAGAGGATGATATTCATGTACCAAAAAGGTACCTTTCCCATTTAAAGATGTATTAAAACAATGAATTTTATTCACCACCAATTCATTATCTTAAAAACCTTTCTGGGAAAATTCGATTTTTTTCATAACTCTTTGAATGTTGATGGAAAATTTCCGGGAGGAAATTGATCCATAGAAGCATTGGGCGCTTCTCCCGTCAAAATAAGCGTCAAAAACTGATACCATCTATTTACTGTCGCCGCAAACTAGAGGCCTCGATTCGGTGACAAAGCCACTACTCCAGCTTTGGCAAATTGAGAAACGGCGACGGTCAATAGATGGCGTCAGTTTTTGACGGGAGAAGCGCCCTATGTTTCTATGGATCGTAGAATGTTGATATCGAAGCTGCCCCTGTATACTGATGAGGGTTATAGCTCGAAACCACGATATACAGGATGTGTCTGAAGTTGCCAAAGCTTGTTATGTGGCTGATAAAACAATATATATGCAGTTTAAAAAGGGATAAGTGTCTTTTGGAACATATTTTTATTTATATTATACATTAGAGGCGCCATCTACTAAGAGAAATTTAAACTATTTCTGATCCTCGTATGATTATTTTTTTTTTCAAACCAAAAATTCTCTACTACGGAAGAGACTAGTTATATTTCAAAAAGAAACATACGAGTTGAAAATAGTTTAAATTCCTTACATTTTTATTTGAACAAGCTTTTCCAAAAACGCGAATTTACAAAATATAAATTTTTCAATTTACCATATAACCGCTTTCTCTATAATAAAATAAAATATATAATTTAACTATTAAATTTTCTAACATATAAGACCTAAGTTTACTCTCTCTAAATAGTTAAGTAATCTCTATAATTATTGATAAATAAAAAGAAAATTTTGTCGTTAAGATATTCCAACAAAGTGGGTAATAAACATTTTACTCTGTGATCGAAATTTTTCAGAATGAGCGCAGCCATTTCTCCAAGTAACTCAACTTCCTTTCTAAAATGTATTTTTTTCTGAAGAAAATAACTTACCGATCCATTTAAAGAATTTTTAACTCAATTATATATAGCTCGAAGCAGGTGGCTTAATGGAGAAATGTAATAAAAAAAGAAGTATACCCTTTTCTTCCAAGTTGTAATACGGTTTAGTATGGTTTGAAAAAACTATTAGAACCTTAGTTAGTGTGTAGTTAAAGAGCTCTATTGGTTTTAACTATTCTCTGTTAGAAACTAGATATCATTCTTATTTTAAACTTGTATAATAGTACTTTAAAGTGCACACAATACTCTTCATAATTAATTTTATAATTTTATATATAAAAATTTCGATTAAAAGTACAACATGGACTATAATGTGTATATTTATTTAAAGTTTAAAAAACAAGGAAGTTTTCGAGCGATTAAGAGCTTCTTCTTTTATATTCTATATCTTTAAAAACAGACGAATAAAAGGATCTTCTTATGACTTTTATATAGCTTGAAAGACGAATATAAAACCTTTCGCTTGGCTTTTATATAGCTGAAATAGTGGTATAAAAGACTCGTCTGGTGCTTATATCTCTAAAATGTCACAATTTAAAGTCTCTTCGTCTGGTTTTCAGATCGCTAAAATGTCACGAATAGAAGAGATAATATAGGTACATTTTAATACAATATTTATGATGGAGTTGAATATTAATTTCTAACTCAGTTCATTTATATATTCCGCATCAATGACGCGTAACTGCCGAAGCATCTGTTTTAACGTTGTTATATACCTGAGATATCTTATTAAAAAAAAAAAACTTGAATCTTTATTCTGAATATTATGCTATACAATTTCTGCGTTTTTAAAATTCAGCACATATGGCTCTGTTTAAATGCTGGATCCACTAAAGGTAACAATGGGCTTATATATATATCAATGTTGAAGAAGAAACAAAAGAAACGGCGACGTGTTTCTATTATTAATGCTGTAAATTCGGCAAGCTTTAGGACTTTGACGTCCTTCAACAGGCCCCGCGTTCGATAGGCCTGACGTCAAAGTCCGAAAGCTTGCCGAATTTACAGCATTAATAAAATAAATACGTCACTGTTAACTTTTGTTCCTTCTTCAAGATGATGTCAGGCGATTCTTTCTCATGTAATATATATATATTCTATATAACATAAGGTTCGGTAGGACGATATACTTGTACCAGAAGAGGCACTTCTTCTATTAAAGCTTTTTACTAAGGTTATGAACAAGTTCATCGTTTCGATTCATAATGGAAGGGAATATGACATTTTTGGTACATGAATATCATCCTACCACAACCTTATGTTCAATTAACACAAAGGAATAACGCGCCATCTATACATATAAAATTAAAGGATTTAAAAGCACGAATGTTTCTTTTATACATAATACAAACTTCTACTGCCCTTACTGCGATTAAAAAAATATATTGGGAGGGCTTGGCTCATCAGTGGTGAACCCTCCCAGCGGTTTCGCCAATTTAATCCACTAAACCGTTTCTTAGAGCTCTAATACTGTATTGGACGATTCTGCTTATATACGCAGCACTGAAGGATGGAATCTCAGAAATGGTTTTCAAGGCAACTATGTACATAAGCTTATGTTTAATTCTAGCATTAAATTCTGCCCCTACTACTTCACCATCTTAAACACCTGTTTGGTAAATTCGACCGGTTTCATAATCCCCCTCGTAAGATGTTATGAAATTAAAGCCGCCCCCTGTACTGATGAGGGCCAAAGCCCAAAACCATGGTATACAGGTTAGCTCTTGTCTGAATTTGCATAATTGGTGTTGTGGGTTATTCTATATAATCACTAATAAGTCTTTCACTAGGGTAATGTTGAATAAATGCATCGTATTGTTGCATTGTTAAAAGGATAGGTGTGTATCTTTTGCAACATATATTCTATATGTATAGACACAGATGATGCACTTGTCATCGAAGATAATATCCTCATTGCACGGACTAGAATTACTTCAACTCTAGATAGAGAAAGTCATATTCTCATCATCAAAAAGGAAAACATTCACTGCAGGATTTGTGGAAATATGATATCTGATGAAATCTACCACTATATTATAGAATACAAATATTTAGGTGAAGAAAGAGAAAAAACTCTTAAAAACACCTTCTAGAGATTTAGCAACCCACTGAAGACGCTGAGAACTATTTTAGAAATTAAAAATATAGCAATAGAACTCTATAATTTCTACATAACAATTGTAAATAGATTTATACACAAAGAGGTAGTGAGGAAAATTTTAGAACAGATGTGTAAATAAATCCCTTTTCAAACAAAGGCTCACGTGCAAATGGGGAAAGGGAGAAAATATTACTGTATTTTTGTTGTTGTATGGCGAATTCATACAGGCCAATGGGCCCTAATAAAAGCCTTTTTGTTGTTGTTGTTATGATGCACTAACAGTTAAAGGAAGCAGAAAACTATCCACTTCATTATGGCCACGTGTAGTTGACGCAAGTAAAAAGCTATATTTATACCAAAATAAGCCCGAGGTAATGCCTTTTTATTTACTTGTTCATTTACCACAGCTAGGGACCTCCTATTGATTACATTATCAATCAAGATAAGCAAGACCTAGAATCCACAACATCATTGACGTATGACTTTTTTGAGAAGGATGTTTGTTGATAAGAAATTATCTTTAGCCTAATACATTATTTGTCCTGTGTCCTATAATCCTATAGGATGGTATCATATTACTAGTGTATGCAAATATACCATTTACTAATACCTCTATAAAATTCCTAATCATTTTAGTTTCACTATTTTATAGATAATAAAATACAAGTACTTGTTTATTAAAACTATTAGATAATTTTTTATTAGATAAATGGTATAAAAATATTTCGTAAAGGAATTTGTGTTTCTTTATATGCAATATGAAATAAATATATATTTAAACTTACAATCCTTTCATTTTATTATATTAATCAGGGGTGTTCATTCTTTACCTAATATAAAATGTATAAAATAATCATAAAGATGTCCTAAAAGAGACACCTATCCTTTTAATTGTGCATCAGAACAATGGCCCAGTGCATTGCCCTAGTAAACACCTTTACAAGTGATGATATAGAATGAGCTACAACATCAATTTTGGAAAATTCAGACAAAAAGCCAGCCTTTATATCATGGTTTCGGGCTTTCGCCCCTATCTGTATAGGGGCATCTTCTATTTCATAACATCCTACGAGAGCGGTTATTATAAAATTGAATTTAACTGGTGTTGTGGCTCATATTCTATCATCACTAGTAAAGTTATTTACTACAGTGATGCATAGTGTCATCGTTCTGATGTATAATTAATGGGAGATATGCTTCTTTTGGTACATGAATATCATCCTTCCGCAATTTTATGTTGTAATAATAAAGATGTAACTAGAATATAAACTTTAAGGGAATAACGTTGATCTTTTTGCCCATAGCACATATCTGCACACGGTACTGTTATTCCAATCAACGTGAAGTCTTTAGCATATAGGAACTAGGCCAATAGATTATAAATTACTAGAGAAAGATTCGAATGAAAAACACTTCTTCAATAAACAAGTCAAAATTGTGTATAGAAGAAATTAGATATGGACAATAAAATGGTCTAATCGTTAAAGAAAAAGAAAATTCAGAAGTACTTATACATAAAAAATAGTATAAAGTCAAATTGAACTAGAATAGGTTAATTAATAAAGGGAAACAAGCTTGTGTCCTGTTCGTTCAACTGAAAGAATTAGAAATCAAATATTAGATTGATATTTATTTCGATAGATGGCGCAAGCCATATCAATTTGAATTGCACAATCAGATGATTTTCCTTTAAAATATTTCTGTTATCTTGAGAGGATCCCTTCCAAATTCCTACCTCATTATACGAAAATCACAGATATTGAGGCCTCAGTATTAATATTACACTGTTTTGTCATTAAATTTCCTGAATAAGCAACAGTTGAGATTGTCTGCATGAAGTAAATTATTATGAACGTTTAGTAATATTAAGCAAGAGTCGGGGCAGTAAGTTCTCGTCATCTAGCTGCATATTGTTGTGTGTATAAATACATAATTAATAATTAAATTCTAGTTAGAATATCAAAATGATTAGGAGAATATATATATATGTATTTTGTATTCTAATAATGTATTTTGATAGAAAATATATTTTTTTATAGATTATGATTAATCTTTGTATGTTTCGAGCTATATTTTTTACAAAAATAAAATATAAATCGATTATAATTTATTTTATAGGAACGTTCAGAGACTATGTTGAAAATATATTGAAGATATATCTGTGAATTTGTGTCAAATCATCTGGAAACACTGACATTATTAATAATATTCACCTATAAGTCAACACAATATATTCGAATAAAACAAAAAGGTTCGATTTATTTTTGAAGGAAACAATTTTCACTTATTAATAATATATTATTTCGTAATACATTAATATATATTTCTCAAATTTATATATCAATAGTTATTCATTCACAAGCTGAAAGTATATTTTTCCAGTGTTGCCAATTAAATATTATTAATTGGACCAACACTCACAGATAAATTTCTCGGAGAAATAATTCCGTGTTCCATCAAACTTTCATCAACTTCAATATTGGCAGGGTTATTTTACCCCCATGTTGTAAATATTGGATGAAGCAATTGTTGTTGGTTGTTTTAATACCATTGTTTCAATTATAAATGGCTCTACAAATGTTTCATTTGAAAGGAAATATTGTTCTCTTTATTGATGTTGAAGACAATAATGATTACAATCATTTGATTACGAAATTTAAATGAAGCAATTCTTTATTCTAGGATTTTAATTGAGCTTAGATAATGTAAGAGAGATAAACACATTTATTTTTATTATAAAATTGTCCCAAAAGTTCGCAAACACTGCTACAATATATCTTATATAAAAGGTCTTCTCAAACATTTGGGACAACCTTGCAACAAAATATACAACACATTTATTATATAAATAAATATATCATTTTGAAAATAGAGCAATTGATAAATAAATTTCAAATTAAAAAGGTATATATTGGATCAAAATATCAATATTTTGATCCAATATATGACTTTTTAAATAAAAATAAATATATGTGAAAAATATTTTAGCGTATTTACGCAAATTTAGCCTTAAATATCTATTTCTTGATTTCTTAGGAAGACTCTGGGACCAAAACTGTTAAATACTAACGGGGGCCAACAGCCCGAAAAGCGTTCGTGGTTGACCTTTCTTGATTTATCAAGGAATTGGGTTGGCCAAATATTACGGAGCAAGTTAAATAAACGTTTATTTTTGCGCCACTAGATGACGCTCTGCCATCTAAAAAGCACATGTGCTTTTGGTTAGGATCTGCCGTCATTATTTTTAATATGTATATTATTTATTAATTAACCAGGCGCGATATTGATAAATTTGCGCCTATTACAGAGGAAACAAACAAAATAACAAACAAATTAGAACTTAGAATTAAATATTTACAAATTTACATGTATTAATCGACAGGGTTAATAAAATCTATAAAGACAAAGTGGCTGATGTAAGAGAGTTAGATCATATAGATCTGGGAACAATTGATGTCTCATTTCTGCCAAGTTCTGGAAGTCATAAAGTCATAAAGTCATAAAGACTGATAAAGTTTAAACCAATAACCCCATATTGGGGTATAAAATAACAAGATTCTCATGTTGTATAATAAACACTTCTGTAAATAATTATACGTATGATTGACATGTGTCATTACATCATCATATGTAATGTACTTTGTACAGACCGAGGATAAATAAATAAAACTCTGTAATAGATTAAAAGTTGAGCTAAAACAGAGATCGAAGGTAGAAGTCCCACAACTTTGAGAACGAGGCCTAAAGTTGTAAGGGAGTTGCCAGTGTACAGTGACATTTCTTCCGATTCACGCCTTATAGCATCCGCTGAAACCCAGTACATCCTCTCGGCAAAGATATATAAGACATCCGCCCTAGCCGAAAATAACAGTCACTTCACCATCAGCGGGAGCGCTCGTCAGGTTTTTTCCAAGGTCCATCTTATCAACCATGTAGACCAGTAAGAAACCTCTTCTCAATTATCTCCATCTTTCTCCTAGCTCGACATTCATCTGTTCACGGAACATTCCTAGTACAACTGTATCCCTTCGTTTTTTGTGTTACATTCCCAAGCTTTGCACTCTGCCTCGACCACGACTGCCTGTACTCTGTGAGAACTGTTAAAGGTCCTCCAAGGTGCAGAGAGGTACTGGAAAACTCTCCACACCCTGACTTTTCCTCTCGGTTACTACAGGTTTGACACTCTCGGTTACCACAGCAATAGCGAGAAACCCTCAGGATATCCAGTATAACGAGAGTCGACAGTATCTGACACCACACATAAACACACATATTACGAAAAAGGCATCTCCTTATCGAGCAACTGAAAATTTCTGATGGCTTGCGCCATCTATCGGAATAAATATCAACTATTCGTTGAATTTTAATTATCAACGAATAGTTGACATTTCGATAGATGGCGCAAGCCATCAGCATCTTTCAGTTGCACGATAAAGAGATGCCTTTTTCTTTTCAATAATTTATGCATCTTGTCCCAGTACAATATCACATTCGTACTTACATATATATATTCATATATAATACATATATATATATATATAATTTACCCATTCTTGATTATTTGGCAATTCTGGAATAATTAATATTCCACGAGAATAGTTGATTTTTATTCCTTTAGATATTTATTCCGATCAGTTGCACGATAAGGAGATGCCTTTTCCCTAATTTATGCACCTTATCCCAGTACAATATCACATTTGTACTATTTTTTCACACACATATATATATATATATATATATATATATATGTAGTTAATAAAAAGGCATACAAATCTGTATATATATATAATGCAAATAATCTATTAAATTTACCATTTATCGAGTATAATACATTTTCTAATATTCGTAATATATAGAAAAGCATAAAACATTCATAAGTTAATATATTAAATCTTATTAAATATGGCAACAGAGAATAAGTAAACAGGTGTTAAAAAGTTCGAATAGAAACTCTCGTCTGATACTCTCTTCCACCTGGAAGCCTCATTTGAAATCTTCATCAACTCAAACAAATTTTATTGTTCTTCTGCTTCTTTCTTTTTACTTGTTCTTTCTTTTCTCTCCTTCCTAATTGTTTCTTCTGCTACGAAAAAGTCATACAAGGTTTGCAAACACGGCTTTCTTTTTTTTATCTCTTTGTTGACATATTCTTTCAATTCTTTTATTTGAAAATTTTACGCTACACAATAATTAAAAGGAAAAAATAAATTTTACATTTTTATACTTATATTTTATGTATTTAGAGCGAATAATTAATTATATTGAGCTTTATTATCGTTACGTTTTAAAATAGGTTTAAAGAAATATTGTTAGTTTGGAAAATAAGATACGTATATGCTAGAAATATATTTTTAAGGATATAAATCATAATTCTGTTTCAAATTGTATGTCTCTATATAAATATGTAAATAAGTCTGTTTTCTTTATTCTATTCGCCTTGAAACAGGTAGTACTTTATCAAATTATGTATTTATGTTACGTAAGCTTAATTAAAGTTATTTCTGATCTTGACTGTTTTTATTATTATTACCAGACTGCAATTTAAATAACCATGTTTACCAACCTCAAGCAAATGCTCAATTCTCTATATCAAGTAATAATTCTTTAAAAATATTATATATTATAATATATATTATATATATAATATAATGCGGCTTGTGATTGTAAAACGGCATTTGAAAATTATCGCGCATGGGTTTCTTTTAAAAGAAAAATCTAAAATACCTCATATAATATTTATGAACGGAAAAATATGTCCAGGGTAGCCTAGTGGACATGACATCTCCCCGGTAAGCGGAACACTGTGGGTTCGATTCCCATCCCTGGACACTTTTATTTTTCCGCTTATCATTACTCTTCACAATTCATCCTTTTATACTTCATCTCTAAGGTTAGAAATAATAGTTATTTCTCCATAAAAATAAATTTCGATTTTTCATTTAAAATAAACACATTCGGGATAATTTTCAAATGCCGTTTTACATATATATGAAAAAAATAATAGAAAAAAAATATATATTATATAAAATGTTATTATATTTTAAAATTATAATTTATAGAAATAATTACTATTAGATCGACCGCCAGAGGTCGCAGCTTTACCTATATAAACCCATTGTTGTTGTTTCCCGTTGGCCGGCTCAAATATTTCGGTAGATATGTAAATAAATCTGTTTTCTTTATTATTCTATTCGCCTTGAAACAGGTAGTACTTTATCAAATTCTGTATTTATGTTCCATAAGCTTAATTAAAGTTATTTCTGATATTAACTGTTTTTATTATTATTACCAGACTGCAATTTAAATACTCATGTATACCAACCTCAAGCAAATGCTCAATTCTCTATATCAATCAGCAAGTAACATTTCTATAACAATAATATTCCAGAATCAACAGAAATATTTTTATATAATAATATAAATGGTGTATAATTGTCTTCAATAAGCTTAGATAAGGCCAGGTACAGAGAAAGGAGAGAGATATATAAATAATGTCGAGAAAGAATCATCAATAATTACCTGCGGAACTTATGGTAATATCATTAGGCTGCCGTCTATTCTCCTTCTGTTCTATCTGGTTGTGGTCATTGGTCAAAATTATTACTATAAGCCTTTCTGTGAATATTCTAATATATTTTCTGAATATTGTAAGAAAAAAAATCCCTAGAATATTTTTGAATGATGCAAATATTCTTTCATTAATATATGAAATATTTTAAATTCTAAATGATATACATATATACTGATTTTTATAGTTAGTAAAATCCTAAATAACAACATATATATGTATACATAAAGAAATAGTTATTAACAAACGCTATGATATTTCAATTCAATCGAATAATCGTTCTTATACTGAACTCATATCGCTTTATATACGTATGTATGTAAAATAAAAATAAATATTCAATAATATACGTATAAACACACTCGATAGACAAAATACAAGGGGTTTTGACTTTTAGGATGTATAGCGGGATTCAGATAATTTAAAAAATTCTAAAAGATATCAGATACATGATGACCTTTTAATACAATATAATGCGGCTTGTAATTGTAGAACGACATGTCCGCATGTGTGTCTCCCATTCCTGGACACTTCATTTTTTCGTTTTTCATTACTCTTCACAATTCATCCTTTCATACTTCATCCCTAAGGTCAGAAATAATCGTTTTTTTCTCCTTAAAATAAATTTCGATTTTCGTTCAAAAGAAACACATGCGGACATTTTCAAATGTCGTTTTATGGTGACCTTTTATTGAAGACACACGAGATAACCAAGTGTGAACAAAATTGACTCTGTCTCCTTCACAAAAACAAACGACAGGGTGACATCAAATACTTTACATTTCGTTAAGGTTCGTCCATGATTGTATATGTAACTGATACCGTTTCACGTCGAAATAGATGTCAAAACTAAGAGCCATCTTTTGACCCTCTATACAATATCGCAAACTCTGATCGGTAAAAAAAGCCACAAAACCTGCTTTGGTAAATTTAAAACGCCCGCATTAAAGACTATGTTTACGTATTATGGCCCTCATTAGTCCAGAGCGGGTTATGATTTCATGATATTCAGAAGAGATTCGTGAATTGTTCAGAATTCACCAAGAAGTTGTTTGGCTGAAAGAGTGGCTATATCATACATGGCCGAGATACAGATTGAAGTTTTCAAGGATTTCGATGGAATTGCTTTAGATTTTTTTTTCAGAATCTGTAACCATTTTTTTTTTATAGATGAGTATCTTCCCGACACAATTTCCATCTATATGCTAAAAGGGTGCCTCTTTTGTTTAATATTCATGCAACCAATGGATCTTATCTGCTCAGAACTGATATTTTAAGATTAATAAAAATGACGTTTGACAATTTTACCGCAAATGTTTCTTTTGAACGAGAAATCGTAATTTGTGAAGAGTAATGATAAATCATTACAAATCACAATTAATCCTTTCTTACTTCATCCTTAAGGATAGAAATAGTCGTTATTTCTCCTTGAAATAAATTCCTATTTCACACGATAGCCCAACTTATATACCATCGTCTCCGGCTATGGAGACCATAAGAATATAAGCCGTTTAAATTAATCTTTATCCCTAGTACACGTGATACATGCTATGATAATCATTGTAGGCAGAAATTGGCGACTGCTTACAGTAAATGCACCACATACCTACACACGTGTAAAGCAGTTTGACTTTGCACTTACAAATGTTCCAGAACCCTTATGGGTACTTGCACTCGCTGATGGGGTTGAACATTTGCAATAATCGAGAGCTATTGGAGCATTTTTTAAATTAGAAATAGAGAGGGTCATAGAGGTTAAAACTCGGTTAAAACGTTTTAGATCACTCTTCTACCAACCCACACATATCTACACATGTAGACCGCTTATTAAAAGTCAATGGTTCTATATTCCACAGAACCACCTGAACATTTGCTAAAAATACCAAAGGAAGAGATAACGGTATCTTAATTTAAATATTTCAACCAATGTCCACTGGACATGCGTCGGACCTGGAGGCTGTTGGGCTCTACGCTGCCTGGAGTATAGGAGTTCCATATATGCTTCCTTCCTGTGGTGAATTTGTACAAGACCGATGGTCTTAATAGAGCTGTGGGAGTGTATATGTATTTCAACAAATGTCTCATTTTCTTTGAGTCAATTTATGCAATAATTCTGAAATTGGTATTGGCAGTATATAATGCTATGTATATGCAGTAAGAGCAGTAGAAATTATTTAATTTTTAAAAGAATCATAAGCGTCTATAAAAGTTCCCAATTTTCACAAGCAATCATTCTACAAATATTATCCCTACTTGTGAATACGATATAATTCAGCTCAACAAAAGAAGAATCTAGCGTCCAAGAGAACACAGAGATAAAATGGCCATAGTCGAAGCCATATAGCTAAAAGAGACCCTCCTCAAAACTGAAAATAAAAAAACAACTCCAGACATGTAAAAAGAAGATCTATGGCAACAAAATAAAACTTATCAGCCGATTCTTCGAATAAATTTTTGAGCTCCTTCCAAAAAAGGAACACTTCCATTCATCTCCAGACGTCAGTTCGATTGATTTTGAATTACGCTGGGCGAGTGCGCGCAGCAGATTTCTTTATTTACATCTAAGTTTTCTTAGTTATTGTTGGTTTTAATTGGATTGTATTCATTGGGAATCTGTTTAATCGCTTTTACGTGCGTAGAAACTTGTTTTATTGTATGTTATGAAAAAAGGCATCTCCTTATCGTGCAACTGAAAGTTGCTTATACCTTGCGCCATCTATCAGCATAAATATCAACTATTCTCGTTGATTTTTAATTATTCCAGAATTGGCCAAATACCCATTCTTGATTAATCAAGAAAAGCTACAACGGACGCGTTTCGGGCTATTGGAATAATTGAAAAATCAACGAGAATAGTTAATATTTATTCCGATAGATGGCGTAAGCTATCAGAAACTTTCAGTTGCAAGATAAGGAGATACCTTTTCCATAATTTATCCACTTTATCCCAGTACAATTTCACATTTGTACTATTTTTCACTTTGTTTTATTGTGTTAATATATTCTACAGTTGGATGTTTCTTGCGATAAATAAAGTTAAGATGGTATTTCGTACTTAGCGAAATTTTGTCCATCTCCATGGGATGAGAATATGTCCATGTATCTCAGCCATATTTTCACTTCAAGCCTTCATGGCGACCGTAGTCTCTCTTGAGATCACAATGTCCCCGCTGTACTCCACCCTACAGGACAGTCCCCTTCTTGTGCTGATTCTCCCATTCAATACTTAGAGGGGATTTCCCACTATGTACTAAGTGCAATTATCAACATGCAACTCCAAAACACATTGAAATACTATATTTTCTTATATGCAAAGATATTTTGTTCTATTAATACTCATCTCGTATTTCTTTCTTTTTGTCATAGTAAAGCCTGTAAAAGGACGTCCGAAAACTTGCGAATAATGTTCTTGTAAGACATTCCTCTTCAATCGTTGTTATATATTGCTCCAAAACACATCATTGAGTGTATTGACTCATCCATGGATGAGTTCTACTCATCCCCAGCAGACACCATCAAAGGTCTCAAGCTCTACAGGCTTGATAAACTAATATGATTAGTAAATTAAATTTAATTGCCAATTTACTAATATATATTTGTTATGAAAACATATTTTGCGGAAGAGCTTTGCTCGATGCAATACCTTGAAATTATATGTATGTTCCTCTACAGACCCATAAGCTTATTTCCATAGTTCACTAAACACCCCTAAGCTGCCTTCCATAGAAAATAAGGGTATATTCCAAACCAATTTAATACAATAGTAGAGCGGTCTAGAGATTCATTTGGCGAAACCGCTGAGAGGGTTCACTACTGATGAGCCAAGCCCTCTCATTCAATAACTCATATCATTGCAGTAAGGTCTGTAGGAATAATATTCGATGATATTTAAAAGAAGCGGATTGTCAGTAAACTTATTTGTGTAAAATTTTAACTAATATGTTTGGAGTTAAGAAAGAAAAAGAAGAAGAATACTTAGAGGAAGGTGTGGGCTTCTAGGTAGGAATGAGTTTAGATGAATTTTATAATTCCATTTATATGAATATCATTATATATTATCATTTATAAAGATATGTCAAATATGTAACTTAGAGTGACAGCAGATCACTGAAAGGTCGGAAGTTAAATAAACCATTGATTCATGTAACTATTCTTTTTTCTGAATCAAATCGTATTGTTCATAACCAGTGCGCAAATAAAAATATATTATGAAAAAGACATATCCATATCGTGCAACTGAAAGTATCTGATGGCTTGCGCCATCTATCGGAATAAATATCAACTACTAGCGAATGTACCCGGCTTCGCCCGGGTTTTACCCAGGTAAAGGTTTGTCTGACGAACATTTGTTAAAACAATTCTCTATAAACTTATTTAAAAAAAAAAGATATATTTTGATAATTTTAAACTCGTAAATTTTAATCTCTCGATAAAGTGAACATTTTTCCCGGTCCCTGTGTGCCGTATCATCCTGAATTTTGTCTTTCCTAATTATCTACATTACAAAATCATCGTTTTATCTATTCTCCCAATATATATGTTGTAGATAAATGATAAAACTAACTTTTACTTTTGATAAATAATATTTAAGATAATAAACTTAGTGATAATAAAACTTATAGATAAAAAACCTTGTTATCATCGTCGCAATGGTGTCGCTGCTTGCGAGTTAAATATACAAATCTGCAAATAACTCTTAGGATATTCAAGATATTCAAGAAATTATTTTTCAGAAACCTTCCCAGTACTATATTAAATAACTTCCCAAAGTTTCATGGCGTTCCAATGAGTGGTTTAATCAGGCATAAAGGACAGACACACACACATACATTCATTTATATATATATATATATATAGATTCTCATTGATTTCTAATTATTTCTAATTATAATTGATATTCATTCCGATAGATGGCCCAAGCCATCAGCAACTTTCAGTTGCACGATAAGGAGATGCCTTTTTTATAATTTATGTACCTTATCCCAGTATAATATCACATTTGTACTATTTTTTCATAAATATATATATGTTACAGCTAATAAAAACATATATTTTATTATAAATAATAAAATCAGGCGCGTGTGTACAATAAAACACCAGATTAAACATAAGATAAAAACATGATTTATAGATATTTCTTCAATAAAAATATTCCCAGTAAAACCCTTTCCTCTCAATTGACCATATCGATTGTAGAAAAATGAACGCTACAAGAATGGGGATAACTTAGACTTCATTTAAATACCAAACGATTTGCATTAAATCTTTTGAAGACGTCAAAACTTTGACACGCTTCAATGGTGAACTCGAATTAATGCATAAAAAGCATTTTTAATATGAAAAAATTTATTCTTTTTTTTTTTAATATGAAATATTTTAAAGCTTCAAAAAATTTATTTCCTGATTACTTTTCCAAATCCGTTCAATAAATTAAACTTCTAAATCCCATTTCAAAAGATTTCTCAAGGGACGCATCAAATTCTGGCAGACGATGTATTTATATAGCGATATTTTTACTGATATATTAGAAGAAATGACTGCTATCACATCACTGAGTTGATTATTCTCTATATCTTTTAAAAAAATATAATTTTCAGAGAATATTTAAAAAGCATTTTATATTCAAAAGTTTACATTAATATTTTAAAGACGAGTTTTCATTCAAAAATTGAGAAAGAAATTTAATTTTAAAAATTAATTAATGCTATTAGATACGCTTGATAAAAATTCATTTACTTCTATCTTTTTATTTTTTAAAATTTTGGTAAGGAGATCAATTTTATACGGTTAAATGAGTCAATTTAAAATAAATATAGCATGGAAAATTGATTCCTAATAATATATAATTAGATATATTTCAAATATTCTTTCTAGTTAAAATTTTAATTTTTTCAATTCAAATTTAAAAATGTTTAGGAAATTAGAAAGAAATTATTGATTTTTAGAATACTTTTATTTTTTATATGCGAGATTGATCCTGAGATGAATAAAGTTGGCCGATCATCTCTCAGAATACATGTAAAATGTAAAATTCCTTCATTTGAAAGAAAACCACCTCTCTCTTTAAAGAAAGCATTATATGTAAGCTATACTGTATGTAATTGATGGAAGAATGTGTGCTATTTTTGCATATACACTTATGGACAAAACTTAACCTTTTAAATTTAATCTCTTAAGCAAACACCAGGTCTTTGATTTAGCGGATAGTTTTTTTTTAAGGAGATAAAGATAATTTTGTTCACACTTGGTTATCTCGTGTTTCTTCCTTAAAGGTCATTGTGTATCAAATATCTTCAATATTTATTTATACCTGCTATATGGTAAAATTTCCTTAAGTTCTGTCAATGAGTGTAAACCTCGTTTTTTTTTTTCATATTCCTAATATTAATATATAGTGAATGACTTATATTCACTCACTATTGTCAGAGACTTATTAATTTGATTATTTTCTTCAGCATATCTCCGCAAAAAGAAATTATATATTAGAATCTATATTTCGGTTGGCTGAACGCAAACCTTTGTCAATGCATTACATTCTGTATAAACAAACTCTCAGCGCTATACAGTGCGCAGTATGACGTTAGGTCAACCGAAATATTGGCAAATAAATATTTTTATTCAATCCAATATATACCTTTTATTATATAAATATATGAAAAAACAATAGAAAAATAAAAGATAAGTGGGTCAGGTGTTCATATTAAAAATAAAAAAGGCATTTCCTGACCACGAGCACATGTGCTTTTTAGATGGCAGAGCGCCATCTAGTGAAGAAATATTAAACTGAACATTTATTCAACTTGCTCCGTGATATTTGGCCAACTCAATTACTTGATAAATCAAGAAAAGCCATCCACGAACGCGTTTCGCGCTATTGGCGCTCGTCAGCGTGAAGTAGGCTGTAACCACTGCGACCAAAAATATTTGTTGGCCCCAGTGTCTTCCCGACAAACCAAGAAAAAGCACATGTGCTCTTGGTCAGGAAATGTCTTTTTTAATTTTAATATATATATATACCTAGGTTATAAACTAATAAAACCATCTGCAATTTATATATATATATATATATATATATATATATATATATATATATATATATGTGGTAACCGAGAGGGACAGTCAGGATGTGGAGTAAATAAACATTACCTATTCTTTAGTAGTTTTTCATCTTCAATACCGG
Organism: Cordylochernes scorpioides; assembly: GCA_030710605.1. Classification (NCBI taxonomy): domain Eukaryota; kingdom Metazoa; phylum Arthropoda; class Arachnida; order Pseudoscorpiones; family Chernetidae; genus Cordylochernes; species Cordylochernes scorpioides. The sequence goes on from CP092876.1 coordinate 28,621,339, forward strand.
GACAATATTATAACCAAGAAGCGCATTTTGAAACAAAAAAATAATAAATTTTCTTTTAATAATTATATATTTTGCAAAATGCTGAATACCTTTTTTTCATCAGGGTCTCTCTTTATTTTGAGAGCATCTTGATTATCTTCGCGAAATATTGAATTTCAAAATTAATTTTAAAATATTGTTTTTCATTTTGATCCTTTAAATAAGCATTTTGATTAATAAATAAATATAATTCACTTAAAATTCAGAAATAAATAAACTTAATAAAATGTTAACAGTCAATAGTAAAATAAAATCTAAGAATTTTCTTAATTCGTTTTATACCTATGATAATTTGTAACATTAATTTAATATGACTTGAAATTTTAGATTTCATAATCAATAATAATTAACCTATTGTGTTTTAAAAAAGACAAAAATATTGATTATCACATGCATAATAATGTTCACTCAATACATGAAATCTTTTGTCATTATCTAAATTACTACCAAACTAAAGGATGGTTCATTTTACCAATTAAGTCAATTTCTTCAGACTCCAAATGGATGTTAAAAACTGTCGTTTTATTGATTAGCTTTTTTGTTAATAACAAATTTACTGTTCCTTAGAGAATTTTTGTGTTCCTTAAAAAAAAAAGGAAATTAGAGAAAAAAATTAATTAAAGAAAAATTTTGAATATTAATATTGAAATATTTTTGTCTTTCTCTCTTCCACTTTTATAAAGGAATTTGAACTAATTGAATGTAATGGAATACATTAGACTTGAGAGCCTTTTTTTAAATACATAAAAAGATCATTTAATACTATTCATTTTTTTATTAATATTTTTTAATGTTCATTAAGATAATATAGCGGTTTTTATGGAATAGCTAGAAGATATATTTTCAAATGTCCATATATATAAAGTCTATTTTCGATTCAAAACCGACAGATTTTTGAATGGTTCTCTAAGCAAATTGACTTGTATTCTTCGAATTTTTTTCTTCTTCTTCTATCTTATCTCCACTCAATCATACAAGCTTGAGACTTTTGATGGTGTCTGCCGGGGAAGAGTAGAGCTCATCAATGGATGAGTCAATACAGTCAATAATGTGTTTTGGGGTTGCAGGTTGAGAATTGCACTTAGTACATAGTGGGAAAACCTTGCAACCATTCTGGAAAGTCATTGTCCGTAGATGACCAGACTTAAGTCTGGAAATCAAAGTCGAATTTTGAAAATACCTAAAGAACTTAGGCCAATCTTCTGTAAGGAAATCACAGATATAGAGTTCATTTCATCCCCCTTCCCTAACCTAATCCATTACCTAAACATCATGGTTGCAAGGTATTCCCATTATGTACTAAGTGCAATTCTCAACTTGCAGCCCCAAACCACATTATTGACTGTATTGGCTCATCCATTGATTAGCTCTACTCTTCCCCGGCAGACACAATCTCAAGTTCTACAAGCTTGATACTCCCTTTTTTTACTTATCCCTAGTACACGTGGTATAGGCCATGGTAATAATAGTGGATAGTTAGCGACTGCTTTTACTGTAAGTGCATCACATGTCTACAAATGTTAAAAACAGTTCGACTTTGCACTTACAAATGTGCCAGAGTCCCGAGCTAGATGATACCCTAATATGATTGTTGAGTGGAGATACGAATGAGGAAGAAGAATTCCTAAAAATATTTATTACCAACCATATGTCAACGATATTTGGAATGGGTAATCTGAGAATTCTGCTGTCCTCAAAGCTTATGTCCATAGTTCATCTAAAATACCCATTCCAAGAGCCTAGCATCAGTATCACTATAAAAGGAAGTTCCAAAAAATGCAATATAAAAGCAGTATGGTAGATTAAACTGACGAAACCGCTGAGAGGGTTCACCACTGATGAGCCAGGCCCTCCCATTTATTTTCCATTGCAGTAAGGGCAGTGGAAATTGTTCAATTTCAAAAAGAATCTTACGCGTTCAAAAATAGTTTCTAATTTTCATAACAGATGACGCGCTAGTGCATCGTAATATAAATGTTCTAATAAAAGACTCAATTTGATGTTTTCGGAAGAGCGATTGCTCGAAGCATATTATATATTTATAATTATATGTAATTCTTATTTGACTGTGCAGCTCTGTCTGAGGAAAGACGAAAACTAAATAATAAAACGGGGCAACTTTGTCCTTCATTTCCGGTACTAATTAATGAAATATCAAAGAATAGGTATATAGCGATGGCGATATTTGGATTCCACAGAATTATTTCCCGGAAAAAGTCCACACAGTGTTCTCCCCATCCCTTGTGAACTGGCGAATCCTGTATAGGGCGAGAGGCCCTAAATAAAGGCTTTGTTGTTGTTGTTGTATATGTAATTCTGCTGTCCTCAAAGCTTATGTCCATAGTTCATCTAAAATACCCATTCCAAGAGTCTAGCATCAGTATCACTATAAAAGGAAGTTCCAAAAATGCAAAATAAAAGCAGTATGGTATATTAAACTAGCGAAACCGCTGAGAGGGTTCACCACTGATGAGCCAGGCCCTCCCATTAATGTTTTCATTGCAGTAAGGGCAGTATAAATTGTTTAATTCCAAAAAAAAATCTTACGCGTCTATAATAGATTCTAATTTTCATATGTACACGATTCATTCAAAATATTACTACTGCTTTTTCAAACTATACGCGTTCATATTTAACATTATTATCGGTAATTTGGTATTATAACAATATTTGGAGCTAGACTACCTGGATACTCTTCAGTTGTACTTTTCTCTAGGTCATCAAAACATTACCTTTCCTTTATTAATTTATATTCCGTTAGGTCAAAAAGGTCAAATATGCGACATAAACGCTGAGAGAAGAATATAAAAAAAAATAATTACATGATACTCAAAATGAAATATTACAAAGAATTGACGATACATCCAGATGGCACAAGAACTTACAGGATATGTAACAATTGTCCTGGTGTGGAACTTAGCCCTACCCACAAATTATCGTGTTTAACCTAGCCACAGACTTTCAGAATATTAAAATGGATCAGAACAGCAGATTTACATACCCAAGATAGAGAACATTGCGACTGCTGTGATAGAGATGTACGGAGACATCTCTTCGTTGGACACGACAACAACAACAACAGATAATTGATATGGAGCCAGAACAGCATATTTACACACCCAAGATAGAGAACATTGTGACTGCTGTGATAGAGATGTATGGACACATCTGTTCATTGGACACGACAACAACAACAACAACAGATAATTGATATGGAGCCCGAACAGCATATTTACACACCCAAGATAGAGAACATTGTGACTGCTGTGATAGAAATGTACGGAAACATCTGTTATTTGGACACAACAACAACAGAAATTTGACATGGACCCAGAACAGCATCTTTACACACCCAAGATAGAGAACATTGTGACTGCTGTGATAGAGATGTATGGACACATCTGTTCATTGGACACGACAACAACAACAACAGATAATTGATATGGAGCCAGAACAGCATATTTACACACCCAAGATAGAGAACATTGTGACTGCTGTGATAGTGATGTACGGAAACATCTGTTATTTGGACACGACAACAACAACAACAGATTATTGATATGGAGCCAGAACAGCATATTTACACACCCAAGATAGAGAACATTGTGACTGCTGTGATAGAGATGTATGGACACATCTGTTCATTGGACACGACAACAACAACAACAACAACAGATAATTGATATGGAGCCCGAACAGCATATTTACACACCCAAGATAGAGAACATTGTGACTGCTGTGATAGAAATGTACGGAAACATCTGTTATTTGGACACGACAACAAAAGATAATTGACATGGACCCAGAACATCAGCTTTACACACCCAAGACAGAGGACATTGCGACTGTTGTGATAGAGGTGTACGGAAACATCTGTTATTTGGACACAACAACAACAGAAAATTGACATGGACCCAGAACAGCATCTTTACACACCCAAGACAGAGGATATTGCGACTGTTGTGATAGAGATGTACGGAAACATCTGTTATTTAGACACAACAACAACATAAAATTGATATGGACCCAGAACAGCATCTTTACACACCCAAGACAGAGGACATTGCGACTGTTGTGATAGAGATGTACGGAAACATCTGTTATTTGGACACAACACCAACAGAAAATTGACATGGACCCAGAACAGCATCTTTACACACCCAAGACAGAGGACATTGCGACTGTTGTGATAGAGATGTACGGAAACATCTGTTATTTGGACACAACAACAAAAGATAATTGACATGGACCCAGAACAGCATATTTACACACCCAAGATAGAGGTCATTGCGACTGTTGTGATAGAGATGTACGGAAACATCTGTTATTTGGACACAACAACAAAAGATAATTGACATGGACCCAGAACATCAGCTTTACACACCCAAGACAGAGGACATTGCGACTGTTGTGATAAAGGTGTACGGAAACATCTGTTATTTGGACACAACAACAACAGAAATTTGACATGGACCCAGAACATCAGCTTCACACACCTAAGATAGAGAACATTTCGACTGCTATGATAGAGATGCATGGAGTCATCTTTTCATTGGACACGACAACAACATTCTATCAGGTAGGAAATTACAGAAAGGTTATTTAAATAATTATTAACGTTCTCCACAATATAGGTTTCTTAACATTCATTAAAATCCTAAAGCTTTCAAGTTGTAAACCTTTCTATAGGCGTTTCTCCTAAGATCTCTCTATGAATATCTCTTCAAGTTTACACATCGATAGACCTGAGGAGCCTGCGGAGAGCTATTCAACTCGAAAGCATGTGAATTGGTTAAATTATCGAAGAAACCTTTATTGTAAAGTTTACCCGAATAATTAGTTTATTCTTTAATTTTCTAAATGATATGTGCATTTTATCTTTCTCGTGCTTTGTATGAATAGTATATGCTTGAATAGTTTATTAACTTTCTGAATAAACCTTCAATTACAAATATTTATATGAGAAATTTGTGTTGTAGAAAGTAGTGTTGAATCTCTATCAGAAATCACGGCCTGAGAAGCCGAAGAACCGAAGTTTCTGTTGCATGTAGTCTCTCATTGGAGGTAGGTTAGATTAAGTTAGTTTTGATAATATAATTGTGGTCGTTCTAGGAGGAGAATAGTCATCTAATGGGGTAGCATATATACACTCATGAACAAATCTTGAGGAAGTGAAAGTATTTGATGTCGCCGATCGTCTGTTCTTTTTAGACAGAGGCAATTTTGTTCACACTTTGGTTATCTAGTGTGTTTTCAATAAAGGTCACTGTGTATCAAATATATTTCAGAGTTATTGTCTGAATCCTGATATACATGCTAAAAGATACATCTTTCTTAAGTTTTGTCCATGAATGTAAACCTTGTTCTTTTCAATTTCGTAATATTAATTTATAGTCTTAAACTTATAGTCATGGACTATTGTCTGAATCCCGATATACATGCTAAAAGGTACAACTTTTTTAAGTTTTGTTCATAAGTATATATCATAAAGTTGCGGAAGGCTGATATTCATGTACCAAAAGTGGCCTCTCTCTCAATATAAAAGTTCACTGAAACAATACATTTGGTTTATCCTCATAGTGAAAATCGTAAAGGTGATGATAAAGAATAAGCTAAAACACAAGTTTAGGAAAATTCAGCTAGAAAACCCAACCTGTTTAACGTGGGTTTGGACATTGTCCCTCATCAGTACAGGGATGGCTTCGATTTCATAACATTCTACTAAAGGGGTTATGGAATTGACCGAATTTCCCAAAACAGTATTTAAGCTTATATAGGTACGTATTGGCCTTTGTCTATATTTGACCATTCAAAGTTGTGTTGCCTTATTCTTTATCACACCCACAACACACATACAGCTTTATTAAGACCACCAGTCTTATACAGATAACCACAGGAAAGAAGCATAGATAGAGTTCCTATACTCCAGTCAGCACAGAACCAAACAACAGCCTACAGGTCCTAGGCATGTCCAGTGGCCACAGAATCTACTTTATCAAATAACAATTGCGTGTTTTACTAGAGTAAGCGACAGAACTCTTCCTGTTTAGATAATCAAATAAAGTAAAGCATGAAGGAAGATGAGTTTCTTTTTTAATAAACGCGAACGAGCTTTCGGGCCTTTTAGCCAGTAGAAGGGCTTGTGGCCCGAAAGCTCGCTCGCGTTTATTAAAAAAGAAACTCATCTTCCTTCATGTTTAACTTTATTTGAATATTTTACTAGAGTTTTGAACCAATTGATGTCTTTTAATACATTTTTAAATAGAGAGGTTCCACTTTTAGTATACCAACCTTCTGTAATGTTATAACACACTCTAAAATAAATTGATAAATATTTACTAAAAAAATCAATCCGACCCCGAAAATAGAAAGATAGCAAAACGTTTTTCAAACTTTGATTAAAATCGGTGATATATTCCAGAATAAATTCCATATAAACCCCCGATATATATATATACAAACTTTTTCCTGGCAAAAATATCTTAAAATTTCCTGATAAGAAGTCTTGTTAAAGTTTTGGAAAGTTGAAATTTTTATCATAAAATGTTTTTTTACGTCCTTTCTAGTTGACTTCAAATATATTAAACTATTCAAAATATATACTTCAAGTATATAGTTATATATATATATATATATTATACTGTGTATAATATCGTTAAAACTGTATTAATGGAGCAAGCCTCTTCAAAATAAAATATATGAAGATATTTCAGAAAAAGGAAATCATTATTAATAATATTCTTCATATAAAGAACAATTGCTTTTGAAACCAGTAAACCTTCTTTTATATATACAAGTATCTTTATATATACAAGTATATTTTAAGTTATTTTATATATACTTGTATTTATATAAACAAATATACATATTTATTTCAAATATTCATATTTATAAAGATTTTTAGTTTCATACAAATATATCCGAAACATATAATAAGGCAGTTTTCAAGATTTAGTCGAAATAGGTTTCACTAAAAATACGATTTATTATATATTTAAAATATTCAACTTATGGATTGCAATAACTATATAGATATATAGATACTAGCCGAATGACCCGGGCAACGCCCGTGTTTTACCCGATTGAATGTTTTTATTCAAATACTATTTGTTACAATTATAAATTGGCGCCTTAAATAATTGCATATTTTAGTTAATAACTATAGCCTATGTGCTTTATCTGTCTATGTACTGTTGGCTTCCGTAGGCGTCTCTTACTAGGAAAATGAAAGAGAAGATTCCATTTGGTTATTAACTAATATATGCATTTATTTAAGGAGCGACCCGCTCCAACACAATGGTTACAAAAACTAAAAAGCGAGTGGAGGGGGGGGGGGCAAAGGTCGCGTGATCGTAGCCAACCAATAGGAGGGCGCCATTCCAAAAAAAAAAAAGCAAATGGTGACAGAGATGACTGATTAAGAGATGAAGAATGACGCTCGTAACTGTATATAGAATATGTGCCAAAAGAGGTAGCTCTCCCTTTAATTGTGCATCAGAACTATGTACTGTGCAACATCCTAGTGAAAGAACTTTACTAATGACGATAATGAATGAGCCACAACACCTATTTTGGAAATTTTCAGACAAAATAACAACCTATATACCATGGTTTCGGGGTTTGTACCTCATCAGTACAGGAGCGTCTTCGATTTCATAACATTCTTATGACGGAATTCATGAAATTGAAGACGTCCCTGTACTGATGAGTGCCAAAGCCCGAATGTTAACTGAAATTTGCTGATAGATGGCGCCATTTATCGGAATAAATATCAACTATTAATTGATTAATTTCGTTATCGCATATTATATATATGTATATAATCGTTGAATAAATTTTAAAATATTCAACTAATAGTTAATATTTATTCCGATAGATGGCGCCAGCCATCAGCAAATTTCAGTTGCACGATAAGGAGATGCCTTTTTCTTAATATATATATATATATATATATATATATATATATAATATAAAGTAACAATATGATGATATTTATGCTCCAAAAGAGAGGTCCTTTATCACTTTAAAAAATCATAAAAACTATCAATTTAAATTTTGATGTGAGAGATGCCACTTTTGTTGCATGAAAATCATCTTCCCGCTACTTTATATTGTAAACTGGACATATAATCCGACTTATAATATCACCAGAATTTTGGCGATTTCGACTGATTTCATAATTTCTCTCGTAAGATGTCATGATATCGAAGCCGTCCCTGTTCTGATGAGGGCCATGGTCCGATACCATGGTATACAGGTTGGCTTTTTGTCCGAATTTGTCAGAACTGGTGTTGTGAATCATTTCCATCTCCACCATTACGTTTTATCCTAGGATGAAAAACCAAAATGCATTGTTTTTAATGTATCTTTAAAGGTAAAAGTGCCACCTTTGGTGCATAAATATGCATATAATGCTCGACATATTCTATATACAGTTACGAGCGTCATTCCTCATCAGTCGTCTCTGTCACCGTTTACTTTTTTTTTTTTTTGGAATGGCGCCCTCCTATTGGTTGGCTACGGTCACGCCACCTTTGCCCTCCCCCCCCCCCATCATGCCTCCCCCACTCGCTCTTTCGTTTTTTTAACTATTGTTTTGGAGCGGGTCGCTCTTTAAATAAATGCATATATTAGTTAATAACTAAATGGAATCCTCTCTTTCCTTTTCCCAGTATGAGACGCCTACGGAAGCCAACAGTACATAGACAGATAAAGCACATAGGCTATAGTTATTAACTAATATATGCATTTATTTAAGGCGACAATTTATAATTGTAACAAATAGTAGTTGAATAAAAACATTCAATCGGGTAAAACACGGCCGTTGCCCGGGCCATTCGGCTATTTTTTTTTTTTATAGAAGCCACTAAACCCTCTGTGGTTATTTAAATCTTTGTAGTAAATCATCTAACACCTGTTTGCATACTCACTTTTTTTATAAAGTGCGCTTTGTGTGAACTTATTTTTCACTGTGATATTACGACGAACGTATTTTCTCAATACCATACAATTCACAATAATCCATAATATAATTGTTATATTGACACTATAATTTCAACTTAATATCAATTTATTGTAAAACTATCTTTATAATCAGTTCAAAATGGAATTAAATACATATTTATCTATTCTATTTCGTGAAATTGATTTTATATTAGGTTCTTAAAAACGCAAAAATAACATTTTAGAATTATATCAAAATACGAAACTATTATAGACGCATATGATTTTCTTTTCAAAATAAAACAATTTATACTGCCCTTACTGCAATGGAAAAATTAATGGGAGGGCCTGGCTCATCAGTGGTGAACCCTCCCAGGAGGGTTCACCACTGATGAGCCAGGCCCTCCCATTAATTTTTCCATTGCAGTAATTCTTTTTATTTTGAATTTTTGTTTCGTATTTTGATAACATATGGCGCGCTAGTGCATCTTAATAGAATTATATCTATTAAAATAATTTTAAACCTTTCATGACACAATAAAGATATTTTTAAAAAAATCATAAAGTCATTTTTATACAGATATTCAAAATGTGTAGCCTTTTGTAAATATGGATATATAAAGAATGTAGTATTTAATTATATAAATCGTTTGTATATTCTGGATTTAATACCAAACTTATTATAGCAGCTTGTGGAAATATTCTAATAAAAAGTTTAATATATAAGATCAAAAGTATATGCTTTATGAAAATAAGTACTACGTTTCGATGAGACATCCATATTATCAAGAAGCTACGCACATTCTTAAGTATTTTATAAAAAAAAAACACCAAAGACACGTTAAAAATATAAACAATTTTAAATCTTATGAAAATTCTAAACTATTTTAGACGCGTACGATTCGAATTTTTATAACAGATAATGCATCCCAATTTTCTATCTTACTGTTTTTATAAGCTTCAAGAAGGCGTCGAAAAATCAATACAATCATTTTTCGTTTTCAACTATAAAATAGGGGAAAGGGAGGGGCAAAAAAAGCGGTAAACTGAGATTGCAATTGTCGACAAAGAAATAGAAAAAACTGGGGAAAAGGTTAAACGTATGGGAACCGACCAATCGCAGGGCTAGTACTTTAACAATGGTAGAGATAGGAGGATGTTCTCAACCAATCAGAAACGTTTTCCGTTTTCAGGAAGCCTCAGGACACTTGTCCCTTCCAGGGGACACTGAATGACCCTGCTGATTGCTTCTTTTATTGCCTCTGCCCCTTGATTTATACTCCTTTTATGCTGCCCTTCCCAGAGAATTTATCACCTTGAAAAAAAAAACCTCACCGACCACTAACATCTCCATTTCAACTTTTTTTTTTCGTATTTGAACGATTTATTTCTAAGTATCGATTATTATTGATAATTATTCGATCATTGATTTCTCATATTTCTTGAATTTATTTTTGGAGATTCAATTTTCTTTTCAGAACGAGTTTTAAAAAAATTTAAGACATAATTTCTTTGTGAGTCAATTATTTTCTTGCTTCAAAAAAGAAGAAAATGAACTAACCAATAATCACTTCAATCTCTATCCATTATGATTACTATGGCAATTAATGGAGAGTACATATTTATAATCTAAATCAATATCTTTCCATAGTTCACAATAGATGTATATTAAGGCGATTCTCTCTTCTGAAAGCTTATCTTTATCGTTTAGAAGCACTAAAAGAATTTGAGGCGAAAGGTATAACGCTAAGCATAGATTAAAGAGAAGCCTTTCTTTTTTTTAATCACTATAAATTCATTAAAGGCTTTCGTACATAACTCTCCTTCTACGGGTACATATATTTATAGCTACAACAAAAGGCTTTATAAGTGTAAAACGTAGGTAATTTGCGTGGGCATATGTTACGCAAACTTTGACTTTAATCATCATGGATGCCACGTCACTACTATGACGTCACTACGATGACGACACACTTCTACGCTTCATAACCTTTTCTGTTTGATTCTTTGCTCGCTTGTTTATAACAATTTGTATGGGAAAACAAGTCGTTCCTTAAATAAATATATATTTGTTTTTATCTAAAGGGATGTCCTCGTAACTACTAATTACGTGAGTACAAAAACATCTAGAAATCCTTAGAAGGGAACATCGTATTTTTTTGCTAAGCCTATATCAGCATACCTATAGTTCAAAACATATATATAGAATAAAAATATTGAGAAAATATTAGTATATATGTGCTTATATTTTTCTAATTGTATATCCCTAATTTACACCAGGTGTACAGGCCATTATAATCATGACGGATAGAAGTTGGCGACTGCTTTTACTGTAGGTACACCACATTTAGAAAGAAATTTGGACTTTTGCATTCACAAATGTGGCAGAGACCTTTTAGTTATTTGTACTCACTGGTTGAGACAGACCTTTACAAGAATCGTGGGCTATTGGAGTAAATTATTTTACAGAAAAAGTGTCCAATATGCGATTCAATCTTGTTTCGTGACTCTGTCGAAAACAACGGAATCAAAATAGTAAAATCCTATGATATAAAATGTTCAAACCATTGAAATATCATAGAAAAATACTGTTATAAACAATAGATATTTCTATTTTTCTATTGATTCTGTTTAGTGTTTATTTGAAGCTTCGAGTATAAGTTATCAGTGTTTATTTGTGATATGGCTGTAAAATCTGGATTGACTTTGTGATTGAATGTATGGCCTGTATTCTGGAGAAGTTGGTAGCTTTCATTGCTGTTTCAAATGTTCAGAGCATATGAATTAAGCGTCTTTAGTAGGTATATCTATTTATGGCTTCTCTTGTAATAAGAACAAAATTTTAGAATATTTTACAAATCTCCAAAAATAATAATCCCTTATATAATAACATTTATGAGAAAAAGTTTTAGCATTCATTAATTAATTAATTCTACCTTTGTTTAAAATTAATCTTTTGCATTCGTTTTTTTCATTAGTAAATAATTATCTTTTTTTCTCTCAAATCAATCTTAGTTATGTAAATCGTGCAATTGGTATACACTCATGGAAAAAACTTAAGGAAAATGTACATTTTAGCATGTATATCGGGATTCAGACAATAACTCTGACAGATATTTGATACACAGTGACCTTTATTGAAGACACACGAGATAAACAAGTATGAACAAAATTTCATTTGTTTCCTTCAAAAACAGCGGTAACAAAGACTTTACACTTCCTTAATTTTTTTCCTGAGTGGAATTAGAATTTATGTGTTCAGATAATTATACATCAAAACCTGATCTTTTTCTTCTGGCTCTCCTCACAATATATATCTTTAAAATAACGATTCCTTAATATGTAAAAAATGAAACCTTTTATAATGAAATTATTGTGTTTTTCGAATTGGAAATACGTTTTACTGTTCTCAGTGATAAAAAATAATCTTAAGAGAGCCTGGCTCATAAGCTGTGAAGTCGTTTTGGCTGTTTAATCTACCGGATCGTTCCAATATTGTATTGGGATGATCTGTTTCTTGAACGAAATTTTTAGAGAAAATATTTAAGCAGAGCTTTTTTATATAAGCTGATGAACTAGGTCCTTCCTAATAAATTTTTGATCTGCAATAAAAAAATCTGAACTTTGTTTTATTTGTGAAATAAATTTCCATGAGTGTATGCCAATTGCACGATTTACTTAACTAAAATTAATTTGAGAGAGAAAAAAAGATAATTATTTACTAATGAAAAAAACGAATGCAAAAGATTAATTTTAAACAAAGGTAGAATTAATTAATTAATATATGTATGCTAAAACTTTTCTCTTAATTATTTTTATCTTTTATTTTTCTATTGTTTTTTCATATATATATATTTGTTTTGAAAATAGAGCAATCCATAGATAAATCTTTAATTAAAAAAGGTATATATTGGATCAAAATATCATTTATTTTACCAATATTTCAGTTGGCTGAACGCCAACCTTTATCAAAGTGTTATAACATTTTAAAGTGTGTCAGAAACAAACTCAGCGCCACATAACGTCAACAGCATTAATAATATTAATAATAATTTTAAAAACTTAATGCTGTTTACGTTATGTGACGCTGAGTTTGTTGTTGACACACTTTAAAATGTTATAACACTGATGTGGATGAACTTATAAAAATAATTAAATATGAGTGATTGAATATTAGATAATAATTGAATATTAATTAATTTATTTTTCTATTGTTTTTTGACCAAGAAAAGGTAAATTCATTCTGTCAAGAGATATGTAAATTTTGTTCGTTCAATTTTAATTTTAATTTTAGTTTTGCTTGGCTTTCATGTAAATATTATTAAGGAAGAGAAATAAACTTTTTTTTCTTTTATAAGTGCAGACATCTTTTGTTTGATATAAATTTCTAGAAAATTATTTAAATAGCAAAATAACAATGGCGACGAGACTTTCGTTCGAAACTTATGTAATGAAAGAAGAACCTTTTGAAAATTATATTCAACGATTCAAACAGTACATTTTTGTGAATGAAATTGAAGGTAAGAAGATTGTTCCTTTTTTTATTATGTCTATTGGACCAAATACTTATGGTATTCTGAAAGAATTGATCTCACCTAGAGATGTTTGTTCATTAGAATTCGAAGAAATTGTTAGTGTTTTACTTACTCATTTTACACCTAAGCTAAATATCATTTTTGAAAGATATGAGTTCAGCCAATTGATTCAGGAACATGGCGAAAAAATAGAAGAATATGTCCTTAAATTAAAAAAACAAGCTAATAAATGTAATTTTGGCTTAAATATTGAAGAACACCTATTGTTATTTTGCTATTTAAATAATTTCCTAGAAATTTATATCAAACAAAAGATGTCTGCACTTATAAAAGAAAAAAAAGTTTATTTCTCTTCCTTAAGAATATTTACATGAAAGCCAAGCAAAACTAAAATTAAAATTGAACGAACAAAATTTACATATCTCTTGACAGAATGAATTTACCTTTTCTTGGTCAAAAAACAATAGAAAAATAAATTAATTAATATTCAATTATTATCTAATATTCAATCACTCATATTTAATTATTTTTATAAGTTCATCCACATCAACTCCCCCTTTTTTAAGATAGCAATACTCATTAAGGTACATATCTATCCGGTGGTCTCCTCTCTCGTAGTGGATATCTCCGGGAAGGTGTAGATTCAGTCGGTGATCCAGGTGTAGATTCTGCTACTATTGTAGCAGGAGTCAGGGGACTTGACGTCTGAGGCCCTGGGTAGCTTATTCCTTCTTCTGATGACGAAACATTCTTTCTCTCCATACTTCTCCTCATATAGTTAGTGTGTACTTTCCTTTCTATTCCATCAGTTTCTATCATACAGCTGTTGCTTCCCACTATTCTCTTTACAATCCCAAACATCCATTTCGGTTTTCCTCTTTCCATCCATCTGTATCTTACTCTATCATTTATTTTGTAGCTATTGTTCTGTTTTTTTATTTTTCAATCTCCCCACTCTTACTGATTTCTTGCTCAACATGGAAATCTTCGTTCTAATCTCGCGATTTAAAAATATTCCAGCAGGGGATTTTTCCGTTCTAGTCAAAGGACTCAATCTATATGCATATAAAGCCTTAATCAAAGCAAACTCAAGAGGTAATTCTCTTTCCTCCGAAATAATTCTTTTCATAGCTTTTTTTATCTCTCTTACAGACACTTCCGCTAGTCCGTTGCTCTCCGGATGGTAAGCGGGGCTAAACATCGCATGTATGCCATTTCTTTCGAAAAATGTATTTATTTCATAACTTCTAAACGGGGGCCCATTATCCATTACCGCCACCTCCGGGATACCATATCTCGCTAAACATTCTCTCAAAAAGTCTATGCAGAATCCCGCCGATGTATTTGGAACCATTTGACATTCTATCCAATTAGAATGCGCATCCACCAATATCAAAAAAGTTTTTCCCGCAAAATAGAAATAGTCAAGATGAATTCTCTTCCAAACTTTGTTTGGTGGAGTCCACTCGGTAAATTCCTGTTTTGGCAGCTTTGATGTGTTTTCCATACAAGTGCTACAGCTTTTAGACAGTTTCTCAATTTGCTCATCCATTCCCGGCCAATAGACAGAACTTCTGGCCAGAGTTTTCATTTTATTTACTCCAATATGATTTTCATGGATGATTTTCAAAACATATTCTCTTAAGGAATCGGGGATGATCATTCTATTTCCGAAAAATAGGCAATTTCTTACTATTGTTATCTCGTTTTTAATTCTATTATAAGGTTTTATATCTACCTCTGAGTCAACATCATACTTATCGTACTTGACTAATTTATATAGTTTTCTAAGAGTTGGATCTTCTTGGGTTTTGTACGATACCAAGACGTAATCTAATATCGAATTTTCTATTAATAATATTTCTCCTATTTCCTCTTCCTTCTCCCCTTTCTCAGGATTTGGAAATCTTGAAAGAAAATCCGCAAGAGGTATTTCAGTTCCCTTAGTATATTTAATTTCAAAATTAAAATTTGATATTGAGAGTGACCATCTATGTAATCTATTTGCCACTAAGGCTGGTAAATTATTTTTATCGCCAAAAATGGCTAGTAATGGTTTGTGATCTGTATTAATAATAAATTTTCTTCCGTAAAGGAATTGTTTTAGCCTGTTTAAGGTAAAGAATATTGATAACCCTTCTTTTTCTATCTGGGAATATTTCTTTTCTGTGTCATTTAGTGTTCTTGAAACAAAAGTAATTGGTTTCTCAATGCCGTTTACAATATGGGAAATATATCCTCCAATACCATAATTTGATGCATCACAAGTAACATAAAGAGGTAAATCTTGCGAATAATGCGTCAAACAAGTTTTTGTACTAATCAAATTTTTACATTTTTCGAAAGCCTGATCATGTTCTTTTTTCCAATTCCAATTATAACTTTTTTTCAATAGAGAGAATAAAGGATTTGCATGTATGGATAAATTTTTAACGAATTTACTGTAGAATGACAACATGCCCAAGAAAGATTTCAATTCTGAAATGTTACTCGGTTTAGGACATTTTTTTATACTGTCCAATTTATCCTCAAGGGGATAGATTCCATTTTTATTTATTCTATGTCCCAAATAATTGATTTCATCAACAAAAAACAAAGATTTTTCTTTATTAATTGAAAAATTAAAATCAGATAATTTATTCATGACTGTCTCAATATCTGAAATATGCTCATTTACATCAGACGATGCTATAAGAATATCGTCTAAAAATATTATTACATTTTTAAGACCGGAAAAAATATTGTCCAAACACCTTGATAAAGGTTGGCGTTCAGCCAACTGAAATATTGGTAAAATAAATGATATTTTGATCCAATATATGCCTTTTTAATAAAAAATATATATTTGTGTTGCTAAACAGTCTCATTTTTTAATAATATATATATTATTTGCAACAATAATATTCAACCAAAAAAAACATACCGATTTGAAAAAAGCGCGGGAAAATTTAAAATTTTAGATGATATCCTAAAATAATTTCAAAAGTTTTCATTATATTTACATTTAAAATATTAACCAAAGTAATAATTTCTGTAGATATTGAAAATGTCACAAGAAATATTCACCAAACGAACTAAAAGAAAGTATTTTCCCTTGAATTCCATGCAGAAGACCAAACGACCAATTCAATCAATGCTCAACACCGGCCTCTTTTTGTTTCCAACTTTTCCAATCAAGGGGACTAGGTTGCTATTAGCCAAAGACCTCTTCTTTTTTAAATGCAAGATTAATCTTCTATTTCTTTTGCAAGAAACTTCTGCAAAAGTTGGAAAAATTTGAGGCATAGGGGGACAAAAGTTTTTTTTAAACGAATTTTTCAGCCTCTTTTAATATTTTCCATTCTCAATTTTTAAAATATAAAACTTGAAAAAATTCGAAAAGAATTAGACTTCAATATAGGTGTATTAAAATCAACGACAAAAATATTTTGGGATTAAAAAAAACGAAAAATATTTTGATTCTAAAAATATCTTTGAATTTTGTTTATCAATTTTAATTTTCACTAATGAAAAAAAAAAAAAAAGGAAACATAAAATCTATTAATTATAAAGAAATTAATAAAGAAATTTTCATATTTTGAATGCTCATTTTTGCTCCCTAAAAGTTTTAGTTTATTATCCTATTTTTTTCTTAAAGTCTTTTTCATACAGAATATTCAATAATGTGTAGCTTCTTGAAAATATGGATATCCATAGAATGTAGTTATTGATTTCATCCCAGCGGTTTCGCCAGTTTAATCTAACATATGTTCATAGTTCATCTAAAATACCCATTCCAAGAGTCAGTATAACTATAAAAGGAAAACCGAAAATGCAAAATAACAGCAGTATGGTAGATTAAACTGGCGAAACCGCTGGGAGGGTTCACCACTGATGAGGAAGGCCCTTCCTTTAATTTTTCCATTGCAGTAAGGGCAGTAAATATTGTATAATTTCAAAAAGAATCTTACGCCTTCAAAATAGTTTCGAATTTTAATAATGTTCATCAAGTATAATGCATCAGCGCGCCATCTGTTATGAAAATTCTAAACTATTATAAACGCGTATGATTCTTTTTAAAAATTAAATAATTATTTATACACTTTATAATTCAAAAGGAAAAACAGGGTAACGTGGTAAGATTCTTTAATGGAACATGACGAGCTTTCAGGCAGCAACTGCCCTTCTTCAGGTCTTATACAAGTGTAGACAGAGAAGTGCCATATTTATAAGCAAAAATATTTACATATATACGCGCAAGGAAATAAGGAACTTTTACATACTGAAGATTGGGAAGGGGATTTGCATAGTTACAAAAACGAACTCTGTGTGAGAAATAGAGGCAAAAAACGGAGATAAAAATTAAACATAAAGGCAAAACATGGAGATAAAAATTGAAACCAAAAATAAAAATAAAACCCAGAAACATATCAGCGAGTGAGGCCGTAAAGTATTGTATATTGCGGTGGGAGATCAATCTTCCGGTTAAAACTGGGAGTACAGTTCGATACCAGTGCCTCCAGAACCAAGCGTTGGTACTTGTTTCCAATATCTCTGTATACAGAAATCGTATCATCTAAATTGAAGGAATGGTCAAAATCTGCGATGTGTTGAAAAATGATAGATTTTCTATCTTTGGAACGTATATTACGACTATGTTCGCGGATTCTAGTAGCGATGGTTCGACCAGTTTCACCAATGTAGCATTGTTCACAATCGTTGCATGATATTTTATAGATGACGTTATTGAGGGATAGAGGGTTAAGTTTGATGGAACTTTTTGTTATAGGGTGCCGTAAGGATGCTTCTAGGGAAGGCGAATTCTTGAAAAACGTGCGAATACCGAATTTTCGTAAAAATAACGCAATATCGGAGTTCGTGGTCGAAAAAAGAAGGACACAGACGTTTTTATACAGAGGAGGTGCAACTTTTTTGTGGTTCGGGACGTAAAAATGGCGATCAATAAAATTATGAGGGTAACCAGCGGATAAAAGATGGGTGTAAACGGTACGTTTCTCGATCATACTAAATAAGACAAGGGAGCAATGAGTGTATACCCGTTTGGAGAGAGTTTTTACCGTGGTGATTTTGTGTGAAACCGGGGCATGCGATAAAAAGTGTAAATAGGAGGGAGTGAAGTTAGGCTTGCGAAATACGGTGGTCTGAAAAGTGCCATTAGTGTTAATGACTAAAACATCTAAAAACGGGATGCAATCAAAACAGGATGGGTTGTGAGTAAAGCGGAGATCATGATGGTATGAGTTTAAAACTGTGAGTATAGGGAGATGGTCGGTATCACGATGGAGACAAAAAATATCGTCAACGTACCTCGACCACATCTCGATCCCCAAATGATTATGGGAAACTAACCACCGGTCTAAATTGGACATAACTATCTCAGCTGCTATTGTGGAAAGAGGGCTGCCCATAGGGGAGCCTCTCGTCTGTACAAAGAAACGGCCATTGAATTCTAAAGTATTCATGTCAAGGCAGATGGTGAATAGATCCAAGATAGTTTTTTGATTATTACTAGGAAGAGTGGAAGAAGAAAGAAGTTGCTCTAGGCCATCTATGATCAGAGAATTCGGGAGGCACAGAAAGAGTGATGTCACGTCAAAAGTTGACATGGTAAGACCACGAGGTTGGGGGACACTCTTTAATCTTGTAAAAAAGTCAGATGGATCCTGGACCGAGTAAAGATTATGAGTTTTGACCAGGGGTTTTAGAAGACTAGAAAGGTATTTGGCTAGCTGTAAGGCGGGTGACAGGTGGTAGGCAACAATGGGTCTAAGGGGGACACTGGGCTTATGGGTTTTAGGTAGGCCATATATATATGGAACACTAGAAAGATTCTTACGGCACCCTATAACAAAAAGTTCCATCAAACTTAACCCTCTATCCCTCAATAACGTCATCTATAAAATATCATGCAACGATTGTGAACAATGCTACATTGGTGAAACTGGTCGAACCATCGCTACTAGAATCCGCGAACATAGTCGTAATATACGTTCCAAAGATAGAAAATCTATCATTTTTCAACACATCGCAGATTTTGACCATTCCTTCAATTTAGATGATACCATTTCTGTATACAGAGATATTGGAAACAAGTACCAACGCTTGGTTCTGGAGGCACTGGTATCGAACTGTACTCCCAGTTTTAACCGGAAGATTGATCTCCCACCGCAATATACAATACTTTACGGCCTCACTCGCTGATATGTTTCTGGGTTTTATTTTTATTTTTGGTTTCAATTTTTATCTCCATGTTTTGCCTTTATGTTTAATTTTTATCTCCGTTTTTTGCCTCTATTTTTCACACAGAGTTCGGTTTTGTAACTATGCAAATCCCCTTCCCAATCTTCAGTATGTAAAAGTTCCTTATTTCCTTGCGCGTATATATGTAAATATTTTTGCTTATAAATATGGCACTTCTCTGTCTACACTTGTATAAGACCTGAAGAAGGGCAGTTGCTGCCTGAAAGCTAGTCATGTTCCATTAAAGAATCTCACCACGTTACCCTGTTTTTCCTTTTGAATCTTACAACGTGGCTATATGATGTCAGATCCTAACCTTGAATATCTTGCCTTTTATAAGCGACAGCTGAACAAGAAGTCTTTGCAGCTCGCCCGTTGGCGCTGTCATCTTGCCTTTAACCTAAAATGTTCCCAGGCCTCCTTCATATCACCCTCTCTTAGGATTAGGGATCCAGTACAAAACCATTACTCCGTTGCAATTATACACAGAACCGAAAAACAGCTTCTTAACTCGAGAATCAGAGGCTCCCGTGCTATGATCCGTTTTTTACAAAAAACCATCAGAGGTCTACTTTGTTTGCTCTCTCCCAGAATCCCTTCCAATGATCTCGGCTTCTTATACAAAGCATAGCCGCCCGAGTAAAACTTCAGGACTCTGAGATTGAACTCCGGCATCAGAGGAAACTGGAATTCTGGCACGTGAAATATGGTTTTCCCTTGCGCACCCGCTCCCCCTCTGAAGATACCATTGTTAACCTAACCGACATTGTGTTTTCAGACAAGGAGTTATCCCTACTAGAGAAAGGCCTTGGTTTTCGGTTGCCCAATGAACCTGATCTTCTATACACGATTAGCTGTATCGAATCTTCCCTCCAACACCAGTCCCACACAGACAAGCATCACATCCGTTCTACCATAGCCAACAAACTCCTTGCTGCTCACAGGGGTTCTTCATCCAGCTCCAGTTCCACCAAGAGCGATCTTACCTCCTTGAAAGCCCTCAAGAGCCATCATGACATCCTCATCACTAAATCTGATAAAGGCTCACAAGTAGTTGTGTTAAAAGTTGATGATTACAAGAAGAAAATGTCTGATATCCTTTCAGACTCCGATACCTTCCAAGAGATTTCACCTGAACGTGTTTGTGCTATTTCTGATGCCTACAAATCATCACTCAGATTGCTCAGAAGAAACGAATGCATTACTCCTGATCGGTTCCAGCAGTTCACCTCCAATCTTTCTAGTGTTCCATATATATGGCCTACCTAAAACCCATAAGCCCAGTGTCCCCCTTAGACCCATTGTTGCCTACCACCTGTCACCCGCCTTACAGCTAGCCAAATACCTTTCTAGTCTTCTAAAACCCCTGGTCAAAACTCATAATCATTACTCGGTCCAGGATCCATCTGACTTTTTTACAAGATTAAAGAGTGTCCCCCAACCTCGTGGTCTTACCATGTCAACTTTTGACGTGACATCACTCTTTCTGTGCCTCCCGAATTCTCTGATCATAGATGGCCTAGAGCAACTTCTTTCTTCTTCCACTCTTCCTAGTAATAATCAAAAAACTATCTTGGATCTATTCACCATCTGCCTTGACATGAATACTTTAGAATTCAATGGCCGTTTCTTTGTACAGACGAGAGGCTCCCCTATGGGCAGCCCTCTTTCCACAATAGCAGCTGAGATAGTTATGTCCAATTTAGACCGGTGGTTAGTTTCCCATAATCATTTGGGGATCGAGATGTGGTCGAGGTACGTTGACGATATTTTTTGTCTCCATCGTGATACCGACCATCTCCCTATACTCACAGTTTTAAACTCATACCATCATGATCTCCGCTTTACTCACAACCCATCCTGTTTTGATTGCATCCCGTTTTTAGATGTTTTAGTCATTAACACTAATGGCACTTTTCAGACCACCGTATTTCGCAAGCCTAACTTCACTCCCTCCTATTTACACTTTTTATCGCATGCCCCGGTTTCACACAAAATCACCACGGTAAAAACTCTCTCCAAACGGGTATACACTCATTGCTCCCTTGTCTTATTTAGTATGATCGAGAAACGTACCGTTTACACCCATCTTTTATCCGCTGGTTACCCTCATAATTTTATTGATCGCCATTTTTACGTCCCGAACCACAAAAAAGTTGCACCTCCTCTGTATAAAAACGTCTGTGTCCTTCCCTTTTCGACCACGAACTCCGATATTGCGCTTTTTTTTACGAAAATTCGGTATTCGCACGTTTTTCAAGAATTCGCCTTCCCTAGAAGCATCCTTACGGCACCCTATAACAAAAAGTTCCATCAAACTTAACCCTCTATCCCTCAATAACGTCATCTATAAAATATCATGCAACGATTGTGAACAATGCTACATTGGTGAAACTGGTCGAACCATCGCTACTAGAATCCGCGAACATAGTCGTAATATACGTTCCAAAGATAGAAAATCTATCATTTTTCAACACATCGCAGATTTTGACCATTCCTTCAATTTAGATGATACGATTTCTGTATACAGAGATATTGGAAACAAGTACCAACGCTTGGTTCTGGAGGCACTGGTATCGAACTGTACTCCCAGTTTTAACCGGAAGATTGATCTCCCACCGCAATATACAATACTTTACGGCCTCACTCGCTGATATGTTTCTGGGTTTTATTTTTATTTTTGGTTTCAATTTTTATCTCCATGTTTTGCCTTTATGTTTAATTTTTATTTCCGTTTTTTGCCTCTATTTCTCACACAGAGTTCGTTTTTGTAACTATGCAAATCCCCTTCCCAATCTTCAGTATGTAAAAGTTCCTTATTTCCTTGCGCGTATATATGTAAATATTTTTGCTTATAAATATGGCACTTCTCTGTCTACACTTGTATAAGACCTGAAGAAGGGCAGTTACTGCCTGAAAGCTCGTCATGTTCCATTAAAGAATCTTACCACGTTACCCTGTTTTTCCTTTTGAATCTTACAACGTGGCTATATGATGACACTTTATAATTGTATGTAATTCTGCTGTCCTCAAAGCTCATGTCCATAATTCCTCTAAAATACCCATTTCAAGAGTCTAGCATCAGTATCACTATGAAAGGAAAACCAAAAATGCAATAATACAGCGGTATGGTAGATTAAACTGGCGAAATCGCTGGGAGGGTTCACCACTGATGAGCCAGGCCCTCCCTTTAATTTTTCAATTGCAGTAAGGGCAGTAGAAATTGTTTAATTTTTAAAAGAATCATACGCGCCTCTATAATAGTTTCGAATGTTCATTAATAAATATAATTCTACGAACTCCAATTCTCATTGTATTAACTATGTAGTCTGTCATATATTTAATTAATAAAATTGAGAGTATGATTTAGAGAGCTTGAATATTTGAAACGAATTGTATATCGCATAATCCATAAGCATTTTTTACATAACACATTATTCCATTATATTATGATGCAGAAGCGCGCCATCTGTTATGAAAAATCAAAACTATTATAGACGTGTATGATTCTTTTAAAAATAAAACAATTTATACTGCCCTTACTGCAATGGAAAAATTAATGGGAGGGCCTGGCTCATCATTGGTGAACCCTCTCAGCGGATTCGCCAGTTTAATCTATCATACCGCTGTTATATTGCATTTTGCGCCTACTACTATTAATCCGCCTTCTACATGCTTACCATATTGCATTTTGCGATCTTCCTTTTATAGTGATACTGTTGATAGACTCTTGGAATGGGTATTTTATATGAAATATGGACATAAGCTTTGAGGACAGCAGAATTACATACATTTATAAATATATAAAATGCTTCGATCAATCGCTCTTCTGCAAACATCAAATTGAAAATTTTCAGAACAATTATATTATGATGCTTTAGGGCGCCATCTATTATGGAAATTCGAAACTATTATAAACGCGTATGATTCTTTTAAAAATTAAACAACTCATACTGCCCTTACTGCAATGGAATATTTAATTTATTATTCAATGTATAAATAGAGACAAATCAAAATTTATTTTATATAAAATAATTTGCAAAATTACCAATCTCAAATTGTGTATTATGAATTTATAAACCAACAATCCACTGCCATTATTTCCAAAGTAAAACGTGTTAAACTTAAGTCGAGATTTTGTCTATTTGAAGTCATCCGAAGATATATGCAAAATAGTAAAAACCTGATATATATGCAAATATTATCGATTGATTTATTTCATATTTTCCTTGCCATATTGAATATCAAAAGATCAAAATGAAATGGAATAAATATTAATGTATATTTTAAATCGTATATTTATTCAAATATCTATATATACAAATTCATCAATGATTGCAAAAAGATAATCAAATTAAATTTCAAAAATATTGTCGCGGAGATAAATAAAGCAAGAGCAAATTTGGGAATAATTAATTTATTATAAAGGGTATTTACCTTTTAGTTCTCCAATAAAATTATATATAAGAGGTATTTATAGGGAGAGAGATAACAACTTATCCCAAGGTCAAGATAATAATAATAAGAGTGGTCAGCCACCGTTCCGTTTTCCTTATTTGCCGATAAGATTCCGAGAACCTCTCACACCTGTGGTCGACCCCGGGGTCCAGGGATGATTGACAGGTGTCCCATGGAGCTTCCTGTGACCGGAGTTGCAAAGCTACTTGACAATATAATTGTAACAAGATTTGTATTTATTTATTTATGTAGAATATTAAATTATTCTTTAATTTGTCTTTATAGTTAGGCAGTCGGCTGTACTTTCTTTTCTTTCTCTAATTTTGCATAAGTTTGTTCAGTTTATATATTATGGTTAACCTTGTTGTAATTAATTAAATATTAAAACACAAAGTATTGTGACTATCCCTTATTTATAAATAGGAAACGTTGCAATTGTGATATTTGTATTTATACAATAAATAAATCAACAATGGATATATAACAACAATTAAATTATCCTGAAGATAGGGGCTGCCTGGCCGGCATTCATATTTCTGTGAAAAAATAGACACTTCGGCCAGTTAGAGTTTTTTTATGAAATAAATAACAATAAAGCATTTGGCGTTAAAAATTGTTCTGAGGTTGCAAGGGCGTTCTCATGTGATTTCTCTTTTAAAAGAAATCACGTGAGAACGCCCTTGCAAGCTCAAGAACAATTTTTAACGCCAGATGCTTTATTTTTATTTATTTCTTCTGACGAAGACAAAATATTTTTGTCGAAACGTTGAGAAAATAAAAAACTCTAACTGACCGAAGTTTCTAATTTTCATAGAAAAATAATTGAATCAGAGCACAAAAAAAATATATATATATATATACTTTACAGTAAAAATGATGGAATAAATCAAGTGACTTTTGTTAACATAGATTAAACCTAATAATCATAATCAATTAACTATTTTTGTGAAGAATAGTTTACTTCTGTTTAGAGAAGATAGTCTATAATAATTATTATGGCGAGTAGTTAGAAATTCCCTTATCTGTAAGTATACCACATGTCTAAGCATATATATAAACTGTTTGAAATTTTGATTTTAATAGCATTGAACTCAAATAGCATTGTAAATCAAAAAATAAAACCCAATACAGCGATTTAAACCAGAATTGAATTTACAAAGAAGAAATAATACCCAATATAATTAACTGAAATCACAATAGCATTTAAAAATTAGAATTCATATCAAATACTACACACTAAAGATACATTACTACTAAAGAGCAATATATTAGATCAAATAGAACAATTCGAATCCACAATCATTATAAATATAAGTAAAATAACACCAAATACAAAGAGCTGAAGTCAATTTACTTATAAATAAATCTTCTTTCTTATCTCATGGATATTTAGTAACTGCTTTTACTCTAAGTACACCATACGTTTACACATGTAGAAAACGTAGTTCGACCTTTTCTGTTACAGTATGCCAGCGCCCTGTTTGCTTACATGCACTCAATAGCTGGGTAGTACTTCTTCAAGAAACGGAGTCCATTGAAGCATTATCCTTTTCAAAATAAAAAGTACCCAATGCGGGATTCGATCCCGGAACGTGCCTATCTAAAACCGACGGCCACCCTAACCTCCATTAAAAGCAGTAAATATTATCAATTACAATCAGCTAAAGCCACAATCGTGCTAAATATCAGTAAACACCATCAAATACACAACCAACTAAATCAACAATACACTAGTAAATAACAATAAATACAACAAACCCTCATTACTATTGAATACCACTAACTATATCGAACTAACTAATACCACAATAAATACCATCAATACGCCACTCTATCTGGTAAAATGGTAAAGGAAATCTCCCATCTTAAAACACATATCAGTAAACACCATCAAATACAACCAACTAAATCTAAAGTACAGTAGTGAATATCAATAAATACAACAAACCCTCATTATTATTGAATACCACTAACTATATCGAACTAACTAATACCACAATAAATACCTTCAATACGCCACTCCATCTGGTAAAATGGTAAAGGAAATCTCCCATCTTAAAACACATATCAGTAAACACCATCAAATACAACCAACTAAATCTACAATACAGCGGTGAATATCAATAAATACAACAAGCCCTCATTACTATTGAATACCACTAACTATATCGAACTAACTAATACCACAATAAATACCTTCAATACGCCACTCTATCTGGTAAAATGGGTAAGGAATATTCCAATCTTAAAACACATATCAGTAAACCCCATCAAATACACAACCAACTAAATCTACAATACAGCGGTGAATATCAATAAATACAACAAACCCTCATTACTATTGAATACCACTAACTATATCGAACTAACTAATACCACAATAAATACCTTCAATACGCCACTCTATCTGGTAAAATGGGTAAGGAATATTCCAATCTTAAAACACATATCAGTAAACCCCATCAAATACACAACCAACTAAATCTACAATACAGCGGTGAATATCAATAAATTTAACAAACCTTCATTACTATTGAATACCACTAACTATATCGGACTTACTAATACCACAATAAATACCTTCAATACGTCTCTCTATCTGGTAAAATGGTAAAGGAATTCTCCTATCTTGAAACATATATCAGTAAACACCATCAAATACAACTAACTAAATCTACAATACAGCGGTGAATATCAATAAATACAACAAACCTTCATCATTATTGAATACCACTAACTATATCGAACTAACTAATACCACAATAAATACCATCAATACGCTACTCTATCTGGTAAAATGGGTAAGGAATATTCCAATCTTAAAACACATATCAGTAAACACCATCAAATACACAACCAACTAAATCTACAATACAGCGGTGAATATCAATAAATACAACAAGCCCTCATTACTATTGAATACCACTAACTATATCGGACTAACTAATACCACAATAAATACCTTCAATACGTCTCTCTATCTGGTAAAATGGTAAAGGAATTCTCCTATCTTGAAACATATATCAGTAAACACCATCAAATACAACCAACTAAATCTACAATACAGCGGTGAATATCAATAAATACAACAAGCCCTCATTACTATTGAATACCACTAACTATATCGAACTAACTAATACCACAATAAATACCTTCAATACGCCACTCTATCTGGTAAAATGGGTAAGGAATATTCCAATCTTAAAACACATATCAGTAAACACCATCAAATACACAACCAACTAAATCCGCAATACAGCGGTAAATATCAATAAATACAACAAACCCTCATTACTATCGAATACCACTAACTATATCGAACTAACTAATACCACAATAAATACCATCAATACGCCACTCTATCTGGTAAAATGGTAAAGGAATTCCCCCATCTTAAAACACATTAATTGAAACACGAAAAGCTGCGTGAGAAGCAGAGATTGATTTTTGCCTCTCTGGGAATAGAATACTGAGCTTCTACTCTGATTAAACAGAAGTCTTTATCAAACTCAATACTTTCTTTAAGAATTATAAATCAGTATATGTGGTCAATATTGAAACACTTACAAAATACAGTTAAACCTATCTATAGCGCCCCCTCTAAATAGCGCCTTCCTCTCTATAGCGCCCGATTTTAAACATTAAAATATAAACATTTTACATTAAAATTGAACAGTCTATAGCACCCCCTCTCTATAGTACTCTATTTTGGTGAGTCCCAAGAGGAAGCGCTAAAGACAGGTTTAACTGTATATCAAAATATAGTACAAATGTGGCATATATGGCATTATAAAGTATATAAATTAAGAAAAAAAAGACATCTCCGCGACATTTTGCGCTATCTATAGGATTTTAAAAAGACAATGGCGCAAGCCATCAGCAGCTTTCAGTTGCACGATAAGGAGATGCCCTCTTACTTAGAACATAGATCTACATCAATCAATGATTAACTTAATTTTTGACGTTTCATTTACTCGCTGTTACTCTAATCCTAGCACTAATATACATTTACACGATTTTCTAAAAGTTTCAGAAATTCGTGTACTTATATAAGTGGAACTAAAATTGATAATCATATCCCTGAAGAGAATGACAACGAGTTACTGACACGTTTTGAATTGACTAAATTATTGTTTGATATATTTTTTATAAATCAACTTCCAGCCAACAAATCATCTTCAAAAATTATAATATAAAGAGCCGTTGTCTATTCGTTGCGGCTTTTCAACAAAACTTTTGAAATAATTATTCAGGAGCATATTCACCATCAATTTCAAATAGATGCTTCCGATAATTTAAAAGCTTCGGCTAACATTCTTGTTACCAAGATTTCGTTCTTTTCTTTGGCTTCTGTAAATTCCTGTTAATCGAAATATGATGGTTAACATGTTCCTTCTTCTTCTATAAAGTTTGGAACGCCCAATTTGTACTACTTGAACTAGTATTTAGCTTGTTTATTATGATCGCGATATAACTGTGCTTCTTTACAACTCATTCCAATATAGTGGTAGAGTATAATATAGCAAATGTGTTAGGAATATTGTAATGATTTTAATAGGTATTATTTTAAAATATTTTATTATTATTTGATAAACAAGTATTTTTTATATATATTGTGTAGGGCGAACGCGCGGCGTTGAAGTCTGTGAGAAAGAATTGAAATAAATGCATTGTTTGTACATAGATGCGCCATTACTGTGTTAAGAAAAGTCAAATAAACACGGTTGATTGGTAAAGATCTCTGTTCGCGACTCCATTTTATATATCTTCTTTTTGTATAATGGAGAACAGAGTATGTAACATACAGGGATCATCATACAACAACCGCTGTAAAACACAGGGAGGACGACTACACAACTGGCCAGATAGCGTTCTTATTCATAATTGGTCCATACATCCCCCGGTATACAGGTGGTAGACGGATTAAGCTTCCAATAAGTTTTTTTTTTTTTGCTTATCCCTAATACACGTGGTACAGGCCATGATAATCATGGTGGGTAGAAGTTGGCGACTGCTTGTATTGTAAGTGCACCACATGTCTACACATGTGAAAAACAGTTCGAATTTGCACTTAAAAATGTGCCAGAGCCCCATTTGATTACTTGCACTCGCTAGTGGGATTGGCTTTCATAAGAATCGGAGGCCGTTTGAGCTTTTTTTTTTAAATCAGAAAAAAAGTGTCCAATGCGGTAATCGAACCTGGGTCGTAGCGGTCGAAAACCAACGGTTTAGACCATCCTTCCACCGTCCCCTTTTTATAAGGTAAATATTATTTATCAATAAAAATTTATATGAACCCTTCTTGCACATTAATTCCATCCTTCCGCACTTTAAAAATTATATGGATTTGTTTTAAATTCCCATACATACAAATATACATTTATTAAGAAAAAGGCACGATCATTTGTCTTAATTTATCCACCTGATATCAGTACAATTCCACTTTTGTACTATATATATGTATAACAAAAGAGATATATCCGCATATCCTGTTTGCTTAAATGAACATTTTATTAAAATATATGCCTATTTTGTTTTTGAAATCAAAAACAGACCAATTTTCTATATATTTCTTATTTTTCATATATATTTCGTGCAGCAAAATTACTCTGTTACATCCGAAGCTATAACAAGATATATACAGGTGTTCCAGATTAGGTTGTTGGAGATCCACTCAGTGAATTGTTGACGTCGAAGATGGATTGGTGAGAAGGTTTAACCTTTCACAAATCCTGGAAAATCTGATATTTGATAAACGGATTTCTACAACTTCTTTCAAATCTCTCACTGACAGAACTATTGTCGATTTGTATTTTTTTTACTCATATATTTTGTATTGTTACCTTCAATGA
This sequence comes from Cordylochernes scorpioides, assembly GCA_030710605.1. NCBI lineage: Eukaryota > Metazoa > Arthropoda > Arachnida > Pseudoscorpiones > Chernetidae > Cordylochernes > Cordylochernes scorpioides. The sequence goes on from CP092876.1 coordinate 28,651,406, forward strand.
TATATTTGGCGGGTGAAACATGGAAAAATTATAAATATAAGGCATAATTTCCTCTAAAATATAAAATTTAGGAACATATTTAAGCCGTTTTCTACCATTATTTTGTTTTTCCAAAGCTTTATCATTTGATTTTATATTTTAATCTGCCTAAATCTGCTCTAAATTTATCGATTAATCTAAATTTGTACGATCTGTCAAAAAATGATGAGAAAAAAAACAATATTTTTCAATATTTATATAGATAAAAATATTCTTAAAAAGAAATAAATTATCAATATGAAGTAATATTATAGAAAACACTTATGATTAATAAATAATTATATTTAAATTTGCAAAATACCCTAAACAATAAAACTTCATCTCTTATTAAAATTTTAATAAATTTATTATTTATAATTTATTATTTATATATTCTAAAATTTAACGTGAAAAAACATATATATTAAACGTATCTATATATTCAATAGAAAGAAAAAAGAAATATATATTTAAATATATTTATATAATAAAATTTTATTCAATAGACTAAACCATTGTAACATTTCTATTTAAAAATATAAATGGTCCAATAAGAATCGAGAAAATACGAGGCAGACGATGCGATATAGAATCCCATTCAGAAAGGACGCCATTAAAATATTCCAGCAGAATTAGAGGCAATAAGATAACGAGTATGGAAATAGGGGATAGAAAACTTGGTATAATTGTTATGGACTTTTGGATCGAAGTTTTCTGCTGACATTATTATCGTCTGGTTTGTATAATAAGTGGAATTATGGGATATAATTTTCACACCTTATTTGTTATTTTGTTCTTTTGATCATTTATTCTTTATTTTTTTAAAATTATCTATCGGTTCCAAAATCAATTTATTAGGTACCGCTCAACAAGAGCAACCTAGTTTATGATATTTGCAAAAATGAATAATATATGAAGGTTATTCATATATTAAACATAATGTTAACGTGGGATTCAATCCCAGTTCATGGCTGTCGGGATTCGAGAGGGTTTACCCACTCGTCCACCGACTTATTTTTATTGTATAAATTATCTAAAAGAATATGTACCTATCCTAACGAAAAAATTTCAAATTTTAAAAAGATTTGTGTAATAGTTTCACTACAAACTTAATTATATTACGATGCACTAGCGCGCCATCTGTTATCAAATTAAGAAACTATTTTAGACGCGTAATATATATTTTTTATATAAAACAATATCTACTGCCCTTACTGCAATGGAAAAATTATTTATACACAATTTACAATAATATGATAATTCAAAACTATTATAAACACCTATGATTCTTTAAAAAATTAAACAATTTCTACTGCCCTTATTGCAATGAAAAATTAATGGGAGGTTCTGGCTTATCAGTGGTGAACCCTCCCAGTGGTTTCTCCAGTTTATTCTACCATACCGCAATGAAATATTACAGGAAGGGTCTGGCTCATCAGTAAGGGCAGTAGAAATGTTTAATTTTTAAAATAATCATACACGTCTATAATAGTTTCGAATTCTCATAACAGATGGCCCCCTAATGTATTATATTTCAATAATATGTAAATAAGAAAATATAATAATAACAAGCAAAATAATACTTAAATATGCAAAATGTGTTTGTCATGTCATTCAATTTTTAAAATTACTGAGGTTTTGTTTCCATATCTAACTTTTAGAATGAGTTTATACTATATAAACATTTGAAATTACAATTATATTCTCACAATTAGTATATTTTTTTATTTAATCGCTCTTCAACGGGCTTAGAATAATATCGACTTTATCCTACCAGAAACATTTACAAAAAAAAAAAAAACACGCGCAGCGTGGATATTTATAACTGAAAATTTTGAATTGGTTTGTAATTTAACTATTTTAACTATTTTATGTAATATATCTATTTTAATTTTTAGGGCATCCAGAACCTATAACATTGATCTATTGATTTCTTCTGAGATATCGGTATTGGGATGATAAATCTATTTTTAGGTTCATGATCTTATATTCATTGGAAACAAGAGATTCTAATAGTAACCGTTGAAATTTGTTCTTAATGTCTTCGTGGTGGCATTTCGATTGTGTTATGTTAAATTGGTGACCGGTCTGTGCAATATGTTGATAGATCATAGAACGTTGGTCTTTTGTTCTGATATTTCTGTTATGTTCGTTAAGTGTAACTTATCTTCCTGTCTCACCTATGTAGGTAGCATTGCAGTCTTGGCATTGAATTGACGGGCATCACGGGCATAGATTGTATTCAAAAATTACATTTTGTAATAATAAAACGACTAGGAACTGGAGTACTACATGTTTTTCTGTTTGAAATTACAACAACAACAACTTTATTATATAGGAAATCAAAGTATTCAACATAACTATACCAATTAACTATGGAAGGAAATTGTTCTGTAATTTTAGTTCTTAGAGATTACCTTATTCTCTAACGCTTTATGAAATTTAAACAATTCTATCGCTATATATTTTTTCTTGGAGATTTTTCTGATTAGCTGATCCGGGTTCACGTAGACTTGTATAAAGTTCTTTAAGATCTTATTCCGTTCCTCGTTAACAATAGTGCATTCAGAGATGTAACGGGTCATTTCTTCTAAGATTGTTTGAAATTAATAAGTGAAAGGTAACTTTTCTTTTTCAAAAATTGTTTAAAATATATATATGAGAAAACAGTTTCAAATTCCTTCGTATATAGCTAACAGCTAGTAAAATATATTACACGAGATTACATGTAAAGTCATTCGTAAACCAAACAAAATATTTATTTCAAGAAATTCTAGGGTCTAATAACTGAATAAGAGATATTAACCTGAAATCTTCCAAAATATATATAAAATTAAACGCGTTACATATCTGTATTTAATTTTAATATTTATATAAAAAGGTCTATTATTAATAGCAGCAGCAATAATTAAGCTTTTTAAAGAAAGATCCCTGACTATTAGAGTAAGTTGCTGGCCAAGTAGCGTACAGATTTGACGATAGCCTAGTGTTCGAAATCTTCCTCGAAAATGTTCTCGATAAGTATAGAGAGGCTATTGTTCGCCGTGAGGCTAATTCAATAGACAAAGCAGTCAGTGTCTTGGCCACGGAGGATAGTGTAGAACACCGTTGCAGCTTTATGAAAGGGATATGTTCAGTAGAAGGGGTTGAAGAAATAAATAGCATTAAGGGTGAGATGAAGATGCTTAGTGCCAGTGTAAACAGGATGAAGCACGAAAATGAGCAGTGTATTAAAGACCTTAGAGGTGAGATAGAAAAACTGACTAAATTGTTGGGTGAAATCAAGCTGAGTCCATCTGAGTGTAGATTAGGACATATAGCTAGTGATTGCTCAAGACAGTCTTCTATGTTTGCCAACCGCAATACTCTTGATAATGCTGAGATTGTTTGATAGTATTTCATATTCTGAAAATAGAGCAATTCATACTTAAATCGTTAAATAGTAAAAAGGCTCATATTGGATTGAATAAAAGATTTATTTCTCAATATTTTGGCTGGCTGAACGCCAACATAGCTTTTTATATGAAATCTATTATTAGGATCATTGTTATTCTTTCTTGACCACAGAATATTGAAATTTATCGACCTCATTTGCATATTTCGGTATAAAATTTGAACAGTAATTTCATTCAAACCAAGCGCCCTATAGTTTAATTCGTTAACGCGCAATCTGTTATGGGAATTCGAAACTAATATAGATGCGTATGATTCTTTTAAAAATTAAACAATTTTCTACTGCCCTTACTGATAAGCCAGATCCTCCTAGTCATTTTTTATTGCAGGAAGGTAGATTAAACTAGCGAAACCGCTGGGAGGGTTCACTACTGCTGAACCAGACCCTCCCATTAATTTTTCATTGCAGAAGGGCAGTAGAATTATTTAATTTTTAAAGAATCATACGTGTTTATAATAGTTTTGAATTCTCATATTATTGAAAATTGTATATCTAATTGTAGTGAAACGGCTTGGAGGGTTCACCACTGATGAGCCAGGCCCTCACATTAATTTTTTTTATTGCATTAAGGACAATAGATAATTGTTTAATTTTTAAAAGAGCATACGCATCTATAATAGTTTTGAATTCTCAAGCCCTATATTGCTGCAAAGTTTTATATAGATAGGTCAACTCTTATAAATATATTAAACAAACAATTAAACAAAATATTTCTTTTACATTTATTTAAAAAAAACATTTCTAAAGAAATGTAAAGTTGATATAAAAAAATACTTTAATCCAGTGTTTGCACATTCTTTTTCATTTTTTAATTAAGTACAGTGAGGGGTAAGCATTTATAAGTTTTAAATATTTTAGCATACTTAGTTAGTAACCTTTTTTTATAGAGTCGTTTGGTTAGCTTTTTTTAACTCTATCTTTTGAACATAATTAAAATATTTTTGGTTAAAGTAACTTTTTGTTGGAGAGCTTATTTTATATATTATCTCTCAGAATATTATATTAAAAATATAATTATAAAATATAATATTTATATAATATATAATCTAAAATAATATATTAAAAATATTTCCACAGAATAATTATTTTGAATACTCTGTTGTCAGTTTATCATCATAAATATTTGCATAGTCTTCACCCCTTACCATGCTTGTAGATTATCACTTGTAAAATTAATTGACACATTTTGCATTATATAAGTTTAATTAATAAAATTTTCTTAATTAAACGTTTGAAATACTTGTCTTCTCTACCCTGACAATATGATATTATATATAGTTAAAATTATTTTTAAAATGCTATTGATAAATTATAATAATATATATGTTTTTAACTTTTAATTAGACATTTTAAATTTATATTTAGACATTTTACATTTTAATTTAGACACATGGGATTTTCTATAGTCCATGTGTCTAAATTAAAATGAAAAATGTCTAAATTAAAATTTAAAATGTCTATATAAAAATGAAAGTGTCTAAATTAAAATGAAAATGTCTAAATATAAATTAAAATTGTCTAATTAAAAGTTAAAAACCTATATATGAATTCAAAGTTTTTAAAAGCTATAATATTTATATTTAAAAATTATAATACAATATATTGTTAAAATGTATCGATATTTCAAAATATATTTATTGTAGAATTTGATTGGGGTTTGCCTTAAAGTATCGTTTGCATATCTTTGCTGTAATTGGTTTATTTGGCAGACGAATTTTTAAAAATTGTTTTGCCAATTTAAAAATATATATATTTTTTCAAACTTACATATTTCTTTCTTGTTTATTTAATTGTCTATCAGATGTGTTTGACAGAAATTATGGTAAAAGTATAGATATTTCTGAATTTTTATTTTTAGGGTTAAAATAACACTAGCGCTATACATAAAATATATCAATCTAAATATTAATATTCTTTATTTATTGATACCATTGCCTATTGTCAGTATCAAACCGTCTAGCTGTTTCTTGATTATTATGATTCATTATTGCTCCATCTGTTTTCAAAATTCAAATATATAGTTTCTATATAGTATTTTGTTTATAATAGTTTTGAATTTTGATATACTAGTATAAGAATAAGCTTGTATAAGTATAGTAATCATTATCACGGGTTTATGGATTTCGACAAATTAAAAAAGACATAAGACGTCGCATTTTTTTTTTATTAATTGTATAAAGTAGCTTTCGGGTAAGGGGATCGGTCGGTGGAAGGATGGTCTAAATCGTAGGTGGGATCGAATCCCGTATTGTGCAATTTTTTTCTAATTAAAAAAATGCTCCCATGGTCCTCGATTCTTGCAAAGGTCCAACCCCACTAGCGAGTGCATGTGACCAAATGGGTCCCTTGCACATTTGTAAGTGTAAAGGTAGAATTGCTTTTCATATGCCTAGACATGTGGTGTACTTACAGTAAAAGCAGTTGCCAACTTCTTCCCATTATGATTATCTTGGCCTGCACCTGGTGTACTAGGTTTAATAAAAAAAAAACTTTCGATCAAGCCCTTCCTCAGCAAACCAGGAAGGCCTTGCCTGAGAAGCTACTTTATAGAATTAATAAAAAAAGGAGTTACGGTCTTATGACTTTTTTACAAGTATAGTAATTGAGAAAAAGGGCATTCCCTGACCGTGCAACTAAAGATTGCTGATGACTTGCGCCATCAATCGGAATAAATATCAACTAATCGTTAATTTTTAATTATTCCAAAATTGACCAAATTCCTTTCCTTTATTAGTCAAGAAAAGTATAGTAATGTTATGATAGGAGGTTTATGGCTGAGATATTTGACTTTTAAAGAATCTCATAGTATTTCTCATATCATTTTCTGAATGTCAATGTTTATTACCACTTACGCTTATGAAAATATCCACCCGTATGTTTAAATATTGAGAAATAATTTGAATATCAAATATGTTGTATATATAAAAATAAATCGAGATACATAAATAATAATCAAAAGAGGCATAATCTTACCACGTTCACATGAGCTTTTTAGATGGCAGAGCGCCTATTGGAACAGAAATCAACTAAACGTTGATTTAGTCTGTTCCCTGATATTTGGCCAACTCATTTTCTTGATAAATCAAGAAAGGTCATCCACAATGTTTTTTTTTTACATAAATAATAATACAACGCTATAACGCGCCATCTATATATAACAAATAAAAACATAAAGATGCGAATGTTTCTTTTCACAAAGAGGTGATCACTCTAAAGTAGCGGTATGATAGATAAAATTGGCGAAACCGCTGGGAGGTTCACCACTGATGAGCCCTCCTAATATTTTCTCATTGCAGTAAGGACAGTTGAAAGAAAATTTATTTATTTGTGAAAAGAAACATTCGCGTCTTGATGTTTTGATTGTTTCATAAATAATAATAATATCTTATGAATAGAGGGTAAAAAAGTAATAAAACATAGAAAAGGTCAGATGTGTGTTGATATTAAAATTTAAAAAAAGTCATATCCTGACTGCTCACATGAATGTTTTTAGATGGCAGAGTGCCATCTAGTGGAGAAAAAATCAACTAAACGTTGATATAGGTTATTCCATAATATTTGGTAAACTGGTTTTCATAATAAATATTCTTAGTAAATTCTTAATAAATAACCAGGTACACGTTTCGGGATGTTGGCCCATGTCAACATGGTGTAGGCTGTACCTTAATTACTAAATATTTGGTCTTAGAAACTCCCCGTATGTATATGTTCGAGATAATATATTTTTTAATGAAATCTCCTGTATTTTTATATTAAGGGCAGACGAAAATATCAAATTAATAATCAGAAGATTAAAATATTTAGGGTCTGGCTCATCAGTGAAACTTTACAGCAGTTTCGTCAGTTTGTTACATACTGTACAGCTACAATTAGTAACTCTGCGGTAAGAAGACACCTCTCCCTAAAGGACAATTTGGCTCTGTAATTAGGTGTCCTTTACAGGGAGGTTATACTGTATAGGAAAATACGTATAAAAAAGGATAGGGTTTTAATAAATTATTATCGATTTGAGTTGAACCCGAAAATTTCGTTATAATACATATATATTACAAACTATATATATGTTGTAATATTTCAATATATTTACTTAATATTCCCATATGTAATATAGTTATAGTGTAATAACCAGAACTGTAGACACAATTCAACTCTCCAGTTTGGACATCATGTAATACAAGACGAAATAATAAAATTAGATTGAGTGACAGCCGGCGCCCAGACAGGAGAAATATCTCCGATTACACCGGCGATCAGAAAAACATAGTCGAATTACAGACAGTTCCCCTCTGACTCTAGAATAGATCAGACCCTTCTCGACGGTCGCCCGGCCGCTATCTCTGAGGTGACATCCAACATGCCTCGTCCTTTTGTGTTATCCCATTCACGTCTGAACCCTCTCTAACCATTGTGGCAACCATGACTGTATCTAACCAAACATACCACACTATAGTCATCTGACAGGATAAACTACATCACTACAGACAGCCGACAGGATCATTTGCATCACTGCAGTAAATCGACAGGATGATTTCTAATACAACACCACATATATATAATCATGAACATATTTTTATCAATATTATTATATATATTATTCGGTAAAATAAAATTAGGCATAAATATATATGTAAAAAAGAAAATTTAATTTAAACATAATTTACAAAAGAAATATTCAGATTTATATCAAGGAAGCCAAAATATATTTATCTATTTATATTCATTAATATATTATTATATATATAAAAAGACAAAGGTCGCCTCTCCCGTCAAAATATACGTCAAAACTAGACGCCCTATATTGACCGTCGCCGCAACTAGCGGCCTCGGGCCGGTGACAAAGCCACAACACCAGCTTTAGCAAACTGAAAAGCGTCCACCTAGAGACCACGGATTCGGGCTAATGGCCCTCGTCAGTCTAGGGCGGACTTTATTCCATGAGATCCACACGGGATCTAATGGAATCTTGACAATCTGCCAAAGAGGTGTTTAGCTGGCATAGTGGCTGGGCCAAATCCATGGCTATTATAAAGATGGAAAATTTGCCGGGAGGATATTGATATAAAGAGACAAAGGTCGCCTCTCCTGTCAAAATGGACGTCAAAACTAGACGCCATCTATTGACCGTCGCCGCAACTAGCGGCCTCGGGTCGGTGACAAAAGTGGACGCTTTTCAGTTGGCCAAAGCTGGTGTTGTGGCTTTGTCACCGACCCGAGGCCGCTAGTTGCGGCGACGGTCTATAGATGGCGTCTAGTTTTGACGTCTATTTTGACGGGAGAGGCGAACTTTGTCTCTTTAGATCAATATTCTCCTGGCAAAATTTCCATCTATATTATATATATATTCTCGATAAAATAAAAGCAGCTATAAATATATATTTTAAATCGGAACATTGAATTCAAACATAATATACAAAAGAAATATTCATATTAATATCAATAAAGCCAAAATATATATCTTTATTTATATTTATTAAAATATATTATTTTATATATTATTATATATATATTCGGTTAACTAAAAACAGCTATACTTTTAAAGTAAAATTTACTTCAAAAATAAAATACCAAAGAAACATTAAAATTAATATCAAGGAAACCAAAAATATATATATCTGAACTTATATTTCTCAATATATATTATATATATTCGGGAAAATAAAAGCAACTATAAATAAATTTTTAGAATAGAAACATTTAATTCAAACATATGTACAAAATAAATATTCGGATTAATATCAAAGAAACCAAAATATATATCTTACCTTATATTTCTCAATACACATTATTAAATATATTATTCCGTAAAATAAATTCAGAGCTATAACTATATATGTAAATAGAAATATTTATTTCAAACATAATAAATAATATACATAAGAAATATTCTTTTTTTATTAATATCAAGGAAACCAAAAGATATATCTTAACTTATATTTCTCAATATAGATTATTTGATAAAATAAAAATTAGAGCTATAAATATATATGTAAATAGGAACATTTAAATCAAACAAAATATACCAAAAATATTCTGATTCAACTCGAGAAAACCAAAAGATTCACAAATTATTGGAATTCCAGAACAATTTTTGAACAAAAAAAAAAATCACCAAACATTTTCTTATAAATATCCTCTCTATATTCCATCTTGAAAATTTGCCATATTTTATTTTAAATTGTGGCAACTTTTTAAAATTCAAAACACATAGCCCATCTAACCCTCGATATTTATCAAATAGTATATTTTGATTTCTTTGTTTTCTTCTGCTACAACATATTGGTCAATTTTTCTCCAACAATCACTTCAAATATTTGAATTGAAGATTTCTACTTGTGAAATTTACATGAAATTTTGTGTTTAGATTTATTAAGGTTTTTCAACCTAGATATTTGTCGTTGGAATAAAAACAATATAGGCTGAACTATTTGTAAAAATATATCTTTGAATTTAAAAATAAATGTTTTTATTTATAATAAATGTATCAATATTTAAATATGATATATAAAAAAATAATATAGAGTATCTTTTAGATAATAAATGGCATATATTGGATTTAATAAAATATTTATTTTGCCAATATTTCGGCTGGCTGAACGCCAACCTTTATCGAGGCATTACATTTTTGTATTAAATATATAACATTTTACATGCAATAATTTAAACTTTTTAGTTTCCATTTTTAAACTTATTTTCTCATTTATTCATCCTAAATTGTTTTAACTTCCATTTTAATGCATTTTTATAAAATATTTCTTACTTATTTATAAATCGATCTCCTAAATTTTGAAATGAATTTTTTAAATACCCACATTTTTAAAAACTTTTTATAAGGTTCTTACAGTTTATTGTTTAAATCATTTAAAATTTATTTCAAATGTTTTAATAGATACACACATTTTTACATTTATCTCTTTATGAGTTATTAATGAATTATTTTATGTACTTATATTACAATTTTTTAAATATAAGATAGAACTTTTTTCCTTTTATATTTTAAGATATTTTACATTTTTGATTGCATTTTTTATAATAATTTTTTCATACACAAATTTTCTTCCACCTACTCTGTATTTTAATTGATTTCAACTGTGATATTATAACACTATGCGGCGCTGAGTTTGTGTATACAAAAATGTAATGCCTCGATAAAGGTTGGCGTTCAGCCAGCCGAAATATTGGCAAAATAAATATTTTATTAAATCCAATATATGCCATTTATTATCTAATGAATTAAGTATGGATTGCTCTATTTTCAAAACTATCTTTTATATATGAATGTTTTAATATATATGTTTGAGAATTTTAAAAAATTGGTTTAACCCTTCCACATAAATTTTAAAGTTTGAAACTACTTTAAATTGTTCTTAATGAAAAATATTTAAAGCACAGATTTTTATTTTAACATAAATAATATATAAATTCAGAACTATTATTACATGGAATGGAAAAATAAATGGGAGGGCCTGGCTCATCAGTGGTGATCCCTCTTAGCGGTTATGTCCATAGTTCATCTAAAATACCTATTCCAAGAGTCTAGCATCAGTATCACTATAAAAGGAAAACCGGAAAATGCAATATAAGAGCGGTTTGTAGATTAAATTGGCGAAACCGCTGGAAGGGTTCACCACTGATGAGCCATGCCTTCCCATTAATTTTTCATAACAGATGGCGCGCTAATGCATCATAATATAAATCATATATTATACTGTTCTCAACTGTAATGAAAAATACAAACAATGGGAAACAATTTTGAAAGCAATATTAAAATTTCAAATAGGTCAATGTAGAATATATTTCAATCAGAGAGTGATTCAATAGAAAATAATATGAATAATTATTGAAACTTGATATATTTTTATACACCTATCCCCCGATTTACACGGTAGATATCTTCCTGAGAAAACGTGTAAATCGGGGGATAGGTGTACACAGAAATAAAAATAAATTGACAGGTTAAAATATGTAGTCAGCACATAATCTCGGGATTCCTCGTGAGATGTGTACACAACGCATGTGTTCAATCACAGTAGCATTTAGTATAGTGCGATAAAAACAAAAAAAAAACTTATTTGAAAAACCGTGTAAAAGCGAAAACGTGTAAAACAAGTACCGTGTAAATCGGGGGATAGGTGTATTCGTATTTATATATGCACCAAAATAAAGATAGAAAGAGAGAGAGAGGCATCTTCCCTTCAAAATTATATTAAAGCACACAGAATGTATTTATGTTTATCACTCCAGTAGATAATGTACAGTGGGTAATATCAAATGTGACACAACTCCAGTTTTGGCTGATTCAGATGGAATCAAATTCAAACAAAACCCAAATTGTATACCATGGTTTCGGGCCATGACCTTCATCAGTACAGGGGCGGTTTTGATTTCATAACATCTTACGAGAGAAGTTATGAAATTGGTCAAATTTGTCAAAAATGTTTTCAAGCTTGTAAAGTGCCAAGAGCCGATTTTCAGGCTAGATGTCACATAAAGTTGTGGCAGAAATGCTTATTTAGGTACTTGAATATCATCCTTCCACAACTTCATGTTATATATATATATGGAAAATAACAAATAAATATAGAAAATATATATATAAAAAGGTCAGGTGTTGATATTAAAAACAAAAAAGGAATATCCTGACCAGGCTCACATGAGCGTTTCTAGATGTCTGTGAAGCATCAACAATATTCATTTCAACAATCAGAAGATGTCCATCAATATAGTACATATCACCCCCTGATCCTTTTTTTCTTCTTATATTTAAACTTTTTAAAACATTTATATGAAAAAATATCATCAATTTTTATCCATTCATATACCCTATTAGGAAAAATCGGAACTATTTTGGCGCGTATGATTCTTTTAAAAAAATAAATCAATTTTCTATTTCCCTTACTGCTGAAAGAATTTACTACTGATAAGCCAGGCCCTCCAATTATTTTATCATTGCAGTAAGGGCAGTCGAAAATTTAATTATTTTAAAAAGAATCATACGCCTCAAAATACAGTTAAACCTGTCTATAGTGCCCCCTCTAGATAGCGCCTTCCTCTCTATAGCTTCGATTTTAAACATTAAAATGTAAACATTTTACATTAAAAGTGACCTGTCTCTATAGCACCCTATTTTGGTGAGTCTCAAGAGGGGGCGCTATAGACAGGTTTAACTTTAGTTCAAATTTTTCATTACAGAGAGATGGCGCCCTAATGCATCATATTTATATACCCTATTAAAGAATTTACTCCTTATAGATAATATCTCCTTTTAATATTGATTGAAAAAAACAGAAAATATATAAATGTTAAAGTTCATATGTTATAATACTCCATTATATAGAGGAACAAAAGTTAGGCATTGAAAGTATCGATTGAAAAAAAAGTTAATCACAAAAATAGAACAATGAAATAAAGTAGCAATTTAAATATCCATAAAAATTTCTTTCTTAACAACTCAACTACTTCTGCATAATTGAATAATTTACCAAAATTGAGATCCGATTTTATGAGCAACAAAAAAAAAAAAGAAATAGATCATTAAGAATAAAATATGTCTTTCTTAATTTATATAGAAATTAATGAGAAGGGTTTAAAATTAGCAATTAAAAATTTTATAAAATGTAATAACTCCTTAAATTGGGTTAATTACCTAAAGTAGGAGGGGGATAGTAATTATTTCGTAAATTTAAATTTTGATATTTACTCTGTGATCTTAGTAATCTGTGGTTTAAACAACGATGCAGCCATTACTGGTTAGAATTAAAGTTTTAGAAATTAAAGAGATACTTTTGATTATTATTAAAATATATTCTAGCGATTCTTTTCAATATTAAATAAATAATTTCCAAAAGACTGAAGGATAATTAAAATTCGAGATGTCTTTTTGTTTTATTTCAATAATGAAATGCTTTAATTCGTTTTTTAAAACTTTTATATCCCATTGACAAGTATATTTATATTGTCATTTAGATTGATATCATTAATATTTTATATTTTTTTACAGATTGTATTAAAACTATTAGATATTCGAAATACATAAATATGTGAAAATAAGTTTTTTTATTAAAAAAATGAAAGCACAAAAATGTATTTTTAGAAATGAGTAAAAATATATATATTAAAGCGTAAAAGGATTTATTTACAATTTTCGTTCAACCAATCTCTGGAAAGGATTTCAACTTCGAATAGAAATTCAACTTTTTCATTCAGCCGATAAATATCCTTCAGACGATCTCTAAATCCAGCGTGGGACAATCTTGTGAAGCGTCGTTTGGCCATGATTACAGGAAATTACAAATAAGTACAGACGATGCTTGTCGATTAGCTTTCTATCTGCCCCCAAATCCTTTCTTCAATTCCACCTCCAAATTTTTAGTAAAAGAATCTGGCAACATTTTTTACCATCAGACGATTATTTAACTAGCAGATGATTTTTTTTTTTGCCATCAGACGATTATTTCAACTAGCAGACGATTTATATTTTGCCATCAGACGATTTTTCTAATAATAAAAAATAGCAGACGATCTATTATGTAAATAGGGCAAGGTGACTGTAGAATCTTACCCTGTCCTCAATATGTAATTTAAATAAATGCATATTTAAAAGCTTAATGGATTTTGATTTTTTTGAAGTTTAAAAAAGGCTATTTATTATATAACTTCTGATAATTTCAGAGTAAATATATTCATATATATTTAACAAGTTAACCTTTAGAATGCTGTCAAATTCTATAATATTAGAATACATAAATAGTTTTTTTTTCAAAATTTATAGATGAAATAATCACGAAAATATTAGCCATTTTAATTTTAAAATGTTTTTATTGCACACATTGTGTTTGTTTAGTAAATATTAGGAATATTGTATGAACTTATATATATTTTTGCACACAACCCTTATAATTATTTTCTCACATCGATGAAGTGTCGAGTACGAGATGCTATTCAAACAAAGAATATAAAACATTTTATAAAACTAAGAAAGTTTGTTCTATGTTCCGAATATATAAACTTCCAACTTGTAGAATTAAGCGATAACAAGTTAGAAATGTATTATTATATTTTAAAACAAAAATTCGGGCTTATATTGCCTTTCTATATGTTTTCATCCTTAAATTGTTAATTATAAAGTTAATATTTGATAAGGATTATACTTATAAATAATGCTTATGGAAGTCGAAAGTCTTTGATAATCGCCGGTTTTCTATATTTTAAAGAAGACAGAGGCAATTTTGTTCACACTTGGTTATCTCGTGTGTCTTCGATAAAGGTAACTGTAATATCTTTCAGAGTTATTGTCGGAATCCCGAAAAACATGGTACAACTTCCTTAAGTTTTGCACATAAGTGTATGTATTTATGCTTCAACATTATATATATATATATTAAAAATAAAAATGGCATATCCTGAGCAGGAGCACATTGTGCTTTACAGAAGGCAGAGTGCCATCTAGTGGAACAGAAATCTACCAAACATTGATTTAGCCTGTTCCCTGATATTTGGCCAACCCAATTTCTTGATATATTAAGAAAAGCCATCCAAAGGCTATTGATTTTTAATAATATGTGTTTGATGAAAATTACCCTGAGATGTGTGACACAGGTCACCGAGACTTTGAGATGGAAATAAAACAGAAGAAAAGAGGTTGATGTATTTTGAGACAAACTTTCCACCAGAAAATGATTTTTAAAATAATAATGCAGATTCTATATATATAGGAAAACTTAATTAAGATAATCAATCTCATACTCGGATTGGTATGGTAAAAAAACTGGAAAAAGTGATTGATATGAAATATATAAAATAATACAAACAAATATCAACTAATGTTATCTAGTGGAACAGAAATCAACTAACCATTGATTTAACCTGTTCCCTGATATTTAGTCAACCCATTTTCTTGATAAATCAATAAAAGCCATCCACGAACGCTCTTCGCGCTTTTGGCGCTCGACAGCGTGGAGTAGGCTGTACCAATGCAACCATATATATATGGTAAAGCATATCTATAGTGGGGGTGTACTCATTCCGAAAACACGACATGATAATCACGGTATGTAGTAAGCGACGGTTTTCACTATAAATGCACCACATTTAGGAAGCAGTTCGACTTTTGCACTTATACAAGAATACTCAGAGAACCGTTTGGGTACTTGCGCTCACTGTTAGAGTTGAACTTCTTCAAAATTCGGGAATCATTTAAGCAATATTTCCAGAAAAAAATGGCAAATTCGGGATTCGAACCTAGGTCATGGATGTTAAAAACCGACGATTTATAGCCGCCTTTCACCAACTCCATAGATACTGATTTATTGAAAAATTTTTTTTCCAACTCAATTTGTTATTGTAAACCGGAAATATTTCGTTCAAAAGATTATCGGCTGGTATAAAATAATTAAATTCAATAAACACTCCCCTATAAACCTATATTATATATAATATAAAATTGAGTCTTTCTAGGATAAAGAAAAACTACCAGAAAGAAGAAAAGGAGTCATCAAACTATAAAATCACCAAAATAGAAGAATAATATTCTTTAATATCAACCAAAAGTACTCAAAATAACCCAATTCGATTAAAAAACAAACAAAATAGCACTAATACCTTACATAGGATATAGTAAGAATTTACAAAAAACAACATTGCGTCATAACACAGATTATAAAAAATAATAAAGAAATTAATGTATAAAGAAAGAATAAGGAACATTCAATTGCACGAATAGAAGGAAATTTTCCTTAATTTTTCATATAGGCCAAAAGACATCATCATCAGAGTGGCCAAATCTATTAACTTCGAGGAATTCTCTACGAATATTAATAGAAAAGGGCCAAGTTGCCACATAACACCATTAGCTGGAATCGATGGTTCAACAATTAGTGGGTATTTGGGACCAATTGATCGCATTCCATTAGGACAATTGATCATTGATACCACTGTAGTGAGAACTCTGCTTGGTTTATTCTATAGAAAATGCGCATCTCCATTATTGATAGGTCAAAAATCTCTAAAAGAATTCCTTTCAATATCCTTCTACAAAACCTTAAAGACGCATTAGAGGAGTTGAAGCAATGTACTAAATATAATGTATAGTTGAAAATCTTTCCGGGAGGATATTCATCTACATTAAGATAGAGGTCACCTTTCCCGTTAACACTAGACGCCATCTATTGACCGTCGTTGCAAACTAGGGGCCTCGGGTCGGTTACAAAGCCACAACACCAACTTTGACAAACTGAAAAGCGTCCAACTAGAGACCATGGTTTCGGGCTAATGGCCCTATTCAGTCATGGGCGTACTTTATTCCATGAGATCCACAAGGTATCCAGTGTAATTCTTACAATCTGCCAAAGAGGTGTTTATCTGGCAAAGTGGCTGGGCCACAAATCTATGGCTAAAATATATCATATATCATGGAATAAAGTCCGCCTTAGGCTGACGAGGGCTATCAGCCCGTAACCATGGTCTCTAAGTGGACGTTTCTCAGTTTGCCAAAGCTGGTGTTGTGGCTTTGTCACCGACCCTAGGCCGCTGGTTCGCGGCGAAGTTCAATAGATGGCGTCTAGTTTTGACGTCTATTTTGACGGGAGAGGCGACCTTTATCTTTATAGAAGTATAATGTGTGTAGTAAATTAATTTCTATAAACCCTACTTCAATTCAGAAATTACACTCATGGACAAAACTTAAGGAAGTAGAAAGTCTATACTATCGCCGGTAGTCTGTCTTTTTGGGAGGACAGAGGCAATTTTGTTCACGCGCAGTTATGTCGTATATCTTCAATAAAGCTCACTGTGTATTGAATATCTTTCAGAGTTATTGTTTGAATTCCAGCAATATAGAGGTTGTTCCAAATTAACGGAGTTAATATTTAATTTATCCTAACATGGAAGTATTGAACCTTAATGAATTAATTTAAATTTCGTCGGAATTTTCATAATTTTATGTACCATTATGTTAATTTTAGATTCTTGATAACTTATTTTGTCATGTTTTTAGGATGTCAAAGAAAAATAGAGCAATTATTGAGCTGTTCCGTCAAGGAAAACGTTAATGTGAAATTGTTCGACTGTTCAAGTGCCTCAACAAACTGTGTCTAAGGCCATCCATCGCTTCAATGAGCTTGGCCATGTTGGCGACCGTGTCGGAAGAGGTAGAAAGAGCACCGCTAACACTTCTGCCAACCGTAATATAACCAAAAAGCGACTTCATAAGATAAATCGCAAGTGATACCAACATAAGCAAGTTGTCGGTACATTGAATAGCGAAAAAGAACTCAACCTAAAGGCGTACAAGCTCCAAAAAGTTCAACTCCTCACGGATGGGAACAAGTGCATACGGCTGGAGAGAAGTCACCAACTCTATTTTGTGAAATAGTGATTTTTGGTTCATAAAATGTGTGTATAGTGCACACATATATAATTCATACAACACGTCCACACTAAATCTCATTACATTCTACATGGTACTATTCCACATTCAGAATTATTTTGTGAGGAGAACAGAGTTACTCCCTCTTATCTGGACTGGACCGACCGGTCGGGGAAAACAGTGGCGCCACGTGGAAGGAGGAAAAACTCAGTTCTCCCCTCTTGTTCTAACTACTGGGTCGATTTGGCTCATGTACATAGTAACTTTTATTTATATATAAAATCTTTCATATAACTAATTAAATAAATATTTAATTTAATTCTGAAGCCTATTTAATTATTTCTTTTTGCGACAATTTTATATTTATTATTCAATTTATCTAAATCAATAAATATTTATAATGTGAATTGACCTCTTAAATCAATAGATATATTTTTGAAAAATAGATCCATATAATAATATATAATAAAAGCATCCAATTATTTTAAAATTCCTATTATGATATTTTGCGATGCTCATAGATGTATTTTCAAGCAGACGAGATTGTTTGTTTACCAAAACCTTTGGTGGGGTAATGTTTATTTTTACTTGTAATTATGTAAATTAATCATTTTTTATTCTCTTCTTTCAAAGGGGATTTTTTAGGGAAATTCAAAACAACGTGGAGCGGGATAATTAATTTACATGCTAAGAAGGTAAATTAATAAAAATGCAAAGTACGTAATTTTTAATGGCTCGTTAAGTTAGATTAGGTTAGTTGTGTGTTTGTTTACAAGACGTAATGAGGGTTAGTTAGAGGGAGGTTAGATTATAGGAAAACAATATAAATTAGAAACACAAGTGTGGAATTCTTAAATTTCTTTATATAATAATGAGGAACTCTTGTTAGCATATGGAGCATGTAGATATAATTCACAATCATAGACAAAACTTAAGAAAGTTATATCATTAAGCATATACAAGAATCCCATATATATCGGGATTCAGACAATAATTCTTAAAGATATTACAGTGACCTTTATTAAAAGACAAATGAGATAACCAAATGTGAATAATCAGTTTCTCCAAAAAAAAAAAAAAAAAAAAGACGATCCGCGACATCAATTATTTTAAAGTTTTTCCATGGTTTACCTATCTTGATGAAATATAGAGGTATTCGTGAATGGCCTTTCTTGATTTATCAAGAAATTGGGTTGGCCAAATATCAGGGAACAGGCTAAATCAATGTTTAGTTGATTTCTGTTCCACCAGATGGCGCTCTACCTACTGTAAAGCATATGTGCTCCTGGTCAGGATATGTCATTTTTTTTAATATGGAGGTATGTCTGGAAAGATTCATTGCTTTAGTTTTGACCTCGAAATATACTACTTAGTCCGATAATAGATGAATATGTAGTATCACTCTAAAACGTAGATAAAAGCCGCAACCATTTTTGTGGCGTAATTAGTGGTAGACATTCCAAGATACAGGCCACAATATACATGAATCGTTGTAAAAGTTATAATTCAATAAATCCTTCCAAAATTCTATCTTCATCTATCGAAAAAAATTAAATGATAGAAAAATATAATTTAATATACGCAAATGATTTATATTTTTCTTATCAGTGAATACAGTGGCAAGTTGATTTATTTAAAAATAGAATCACAGTGCTATGGGTTTATTACTTACAATGCACATAAACCTTTCCAAATTATAAACATGTTAAATATATTTTTGAAGTCGAATTGTATAAAGTACACATATGCGATGAGAGAAACTCCACAATAAATACACTGGATATCTGTTTTAAAACTACAGTTAAACCAGTCTATAGCGCCCCCTCTTGGGATTCACCAAAATAGGGTGCTATAGAGAAGGGGTGCTATAGACAGGTCACTTTTAATGTGAATCGCATCGTACTACGAATTTAAAATCGGGCGCTATAGAGAGGGAGGCGTTATTTAGAGGGGCACTATAGACAGGTTCAACTGTTTATATATTCTAGAATAATTTAAAATACCGATTAGTTGATATATATATGGCGCAAGTCACCAGAAACTTTAGTTCAACGATCAGGCAAAGTTTCCATTTAATTTATTCATCTGACCTGATTCATCTGATGATGAAAGAGAGTTCGGTGGACGTGTGGTCTGAAGCGTTTGCTTTCGACCGCTACGACCCGGGATCAAATCCAGAACATTAGGTACTTTTTTCTAATTAAAATTTTCTCCAATGCCTCCCGATTCTATCAAAAGTCAAACCCTATCAACGAGTGAAAGTAACTAAATGTGACTCTCTGACACACTAAGTGCAAAGGTTAACTGCTTTTCATATGTGTAGACATGTGATGTACTTACAATAAATGCAGCCGCCAACTCACCATGATTATCATGGCCTTTACCACGTGTACTTAGGATAATAACGAATGATCTAATTCCGGTAAAATTTCACTATCTCTCTCTCTCTAACCAGTGTGGCGAAGGCTACCATCTACAAGTACCATCTTGGTCTTGAGGTAGGTAACACCAGCCAACACATCGACCTGTCCACTCTGTAGGAAAGAACTCTCGCAGTCCATCGGTGGTGGAGTCTTTCTCGCGGTCGGCGCCACCAATGAAGACCTTGTATATATATTTATATATATGTTTATTCATCAATTAATTGTATATTTATATCTATTTATTCATATAATTATCATTATTTAATCTTATTTATTCATATTTATATATTTATTCTGTATTTAACCATATATTCAACCATATATATAACCTTATATGAACGATGTAATAATGGAGTTTCAATCTCAATCTCTCTCTATCTCTCCTGGTCGGACAGGAATATTGAAAAACTAATGCCGGATCCAAGGCTTAAATAAACTTAAATTGCCTTTTCACAACTCAACTCAAATCTCATTAAAATGGCTTAAATAAATCTCTCTATCTTTTTCTGTACACGCTTGTTCGGCGGTCATATACTACACAATAGGGACGATACAGAGAAGATTAGCATGGCCTCTGGGAAAGGATGAAACGCAAAATCGTCTTGATCTCTCTATTTTGTACTATTTTAACAACTCTAAATAAGTTAATACAACAAATACAGCTAGATAGGTGTTATCACGATATGAAATAACATACAATCAGAACATACAGACATAGAAGGCTACAGACGTACAAGAATGAATGCACAGACAAAAAGAATGTCGGAATGGGAAAAGAGAAGCAATGGCCTATCTACTCAGAAATTAATTACACAGGCAGAATGTGGGTTGGTTGGTCCATTCTCCCAACACGACCGAGCTTGTAAAGAAACATTTTGTATTGTGTGAATGTAATTAGAGCGTCCTTTCAGCCCGGCATTCCTAGCTCTGAGTGCCTGGAGCAGTCTCAGACTTAAGCCTGCCATCTTATTGATCCGTATATAGATTGACATGTCTTCCTCTCTATTGATGAGCCATTGTATAGATTTATATACTTATTCTATTAAATAAAATACTTGTTGTGCAGACAATTCAATAAAATAATATTTTGTATTGGGGGGTCGGTGGAAGGATGGTCTGAACCATTGCTTTTCGACCGCTACAACCCGGGTTCGATTCTCGCATTGGGCACTTTTTTTTTAATAAAAAAAAGCTCTAATGGTCCCCGTTTCTTGCAAAAGTCCAACCCCACCAGCGAGTGCAAGTAACCAAACGGGGCTCTGGTGTATTTGTAAGTGAAAAGTTGAACTGATTTTCACCTGTGTAGACATGTGGTGCACTTACAGTAAAAGCAGTCGCCAACCTCTACACACCATGATTATTATGGTCTGTACCACCTGTAATTGGGATAAGCAAAAATATATATATATATATAGATGGAAATTTTGCCGGGGGGATATTCATTTAAAGAGACAAGGGTCACCTCTCCCGTCAATATAGATGTCAAAACTAGACGCCATCTACTGACCGTCACGGCAAACTAGCGGCCTCGAGTCGGTGACAAAGCCACAACACCAGCTTTGGCAAACTGAAAAGCGTCCACCTAGAGACCACGGTAGAGGCGACCCTTGTCTCTTCAGATCAATATTCTCCCGGCAAAATTTCCATCTATATTTTAGCCATAGATATGGCCCAGCCACTTTGATCGTGTAAATAAAAGTTTCTAATGGCTTGCGCCATCTATCGGAATAAATCGTGCGACGGAATAATCTGTGGTGGTCTACTCAGTTTATCATCATAAGTCACGTGACGTTAGCGTTTTATTTGTAAATATTTTGTTTAGATATCTGTCAGTTTAAGATAGAAAATAATTGTAAATACTTTCCTTATTAAAATAACTTTGTTTTATATTTACTCTATGTTCTGGTCTCACTTATAATATTGATATGGAACAATCAGATATTGACATGAAGCCTACTCCCCAGGACAATGCAACAATATCAACATATCGTTGATTTTTAATTATTCCAGAATTAGCCAAATACCGTTTCTTAAAGCGGTTCAATTAAATGTGAATATCTTCTACAGGGTATATAATGCCTATTCTTGTTTTCTTATTAGTATCATATCAAGTAAATGTGGTAGAGGCCATGATATTCATGCTGAGTAGTTAGCAACTGCTTTTACTGTAAGTACACCACATTTCTAGACATGTAAATAGCAGTTCGACCTTTGCACATACAAATGTCCAGGGTAGTCTAGTGGACATGGCATTTGCCAGGTAAGCGGAACATTGTGAGTTCGATTCCCATCCCTGGACACTTTTATTTTTCAGTTCATCATTACTCTTCATAATTCACCCTTTCATACCTCATCCAAAAAGGTTAGAAATAGTCAATATTTCATCTTGAAATAAATTTTGATTTTTCATTGAAAAGAAACTCATGCGGTGTAACTTCAAGTGTTGTTTTTTACATACAAGTGCACTAACGTCTTATTTGGTGTTTTGCACTCACTGGTGAGTTTGGAACTTTGCTAGAATTGGGAGCAGCTAAAGCATTTTTTTCTGAAGAAAAAAGTTCCCACAATACGGGATTCCCTCCCGGTTAGTGGCTGTTGATTTCGACGGTTTACACAACTCCTTCTTCTATTTATTCATGTTAAAACAATATAATATACCTCAACGAGTTAGTTAACGAGGGCTAACAGCACGAAACGCGTACATTTCAAACTTTTCTTGATTAATCAGGAATGGGTATTTGGCCTATTCTGGAATATATATTTAAAAATCAACGAATAGTTGATATTTATTCCGATAGATGGCGCAAGCCATCAGCAATTTTCAGTTGCTAGATAAGGAGATTCCTTTTTTAAAAATATAATATACATCAGTAATATAGTAGTATAAAACCTTCTGTTATTTAATTTGAGATAATACCATTCACAGGGTTATCAAATCCTTCTGTAAATTACTAATTATACTCTTATAGATTATCATAATTAAGCTAATGAAGTTAATGTTTGTTTTTTCCTTAACTAGCCAATCATTAAGAACTAAATTCTTTATGCAAACAAATGTAATGACCTACCTTTTTTTAAATCCTTTTTTAAAAGATGTATTAACGATTTTATAGGTGATTTTCTTGGCATACGATAAATCAGAACTTTAAATATTTTTTATAAAGAGTAAAGATATTGATCTTTGTTATAGATAAGTCAGAAAGATCGAATACAAAAAGTTTGCAGAAGAAACTTAGTCTTTGAAGTTTTTTTAATAAATAAGACTGATTTGTAAAAAATGCATTGATCAAAACTTGATTTAGATGGAAAATTTGTCGGGAGGAAATTGATCCATAGAAACATAGGGCGCCTCTCCCGTCAAAATAAACGTCAAAACCTGACGTCATCTATTGACCGACGCCGCAAACTAGTGGCATCGGGTCGGTGACAAAGCCACAACACCAGCTTTGGCAAACTGAGAAGCATTCAACTAGACACCATGGTTTCGGGCTAATGGCCTAGACGCCATAGATGGGGTCAGGTTTTGATGTTTATTTTGACGGGAGAGGCGCCCCATGTTTCTTTAACTTGATATGTTTTTAGAATATGACTATATTTATAGTAATATAATTAAATTTTCGATCATATCTAATTCTTTTTTTTTTTTAATTAAAAAAGTAGTTTGAGCTTTAGAATTAATGTTTAATGATTAATCTACCAGTACAAGATAATTTTGTGTTAAATCATTTAACATCCTTTCAATACAGGTTGTATGAAAAAGTGAAAGTTATATAAGCTTATGATTTTGTTTCGTTTTAAAAATGAATCTATGTTGGTTCCATATATTTGAATTGAATATTACACCCTAGTTATATATATTTTATTGCTTAAAAAGGAATACAACAAAACAAAAAAGAAACTAAAATTGCAAATGATTTGATAACTAACAAAGGAAAAAAAAAACAATAATATTACAAAAATGATGATGATAAAAAAATTAATATGTCTGCCAGAAAAATTATTCTATGAATTGAAAAAAAATAAGAATAATTACAAAATTAACATATAAACTTCAAACACAAATCAAAGTGCACAGTCCGTACTATTTATGAAATATTAACAAAAATGAAGAGATAGGATTGTTTAATATTATACATTAGGATTCCATTTCTTTATTTTACCCCCGGAGCGGTAAACTTGGGGGAAAAATCTTAGCATGCCCTTACTTTTTTGCGATATGTGTAGTTGTGTGTGTATATATATATATAATAAAACACTATATAAGTAAAAATTATTACTTTAAAACCTGAATTCAAAAATTTAAATAAATATTAACGTTATAAAAACATCAATAATTGTATTGTTATTAATTTTTAATAAGATTTTTCAAGGTATATAGGTAAACATCTCCTAGAAGCGGTCAAGAATGTGTACCGGCATCAGAAATATTGAAGAAATATTTATTTTAAAAGTGAAGGACGAATTTCTACAATCAGTGAACTGAAGATGGGAAAGTTTGGGGAAAGCTTGTCTCGCGATATCATCATTGATAAGCTTTCCCAATTTTTTTAATCTTCAGTTTACTGATTGTAGAAGTTCGTCTTTTACATTATATATATAAAAAATAAAGAAGGTATATCCTGACTAGGAGCACATGAGCTTTTTAGATGGCAGAGTCTCTATCATTTACAGAGAGTATTATAACCTCCAATAAGAGACCGCTTAAAATATAAATAAATTTCCTGGAGATATCATTAAGACTGGGAGCACTACTCAGTAGCAGGCCACTGAAATGATTATATATATATGTTATATTAAAAATATTATTTATTTAAAATTATATTTCATAGATTCAAATACTATTAAATCGACCGCCAGAGGTACCGCTTCCCCTATAAATCTCATTGTTGTTGTTTCCCGATGGCCGGCTCAAACCTTCTGTACATTATGTAAATAAGTTTTTCATTTTGTTGATTCACTCGCCTTAAGCCAGGCAGTACCTTTATCAAATTGGTTTTTATATATTCCTTTATCTCAATTAAAACAATTACTGAACAAAACCATTTTTATTATTATTCTTTAAAGATTTTAACCACGACTGCATTACCAATACCATTTAGTCCTAAAAAGAACCCGCAAATAATTCCATATCTAATCCTTACGATAATAAAAATTCAAGCATAAAATCTCATCATTTTTCATAATATATATATAATAACATTATAAACTTCCATTATCAACCTACAAAGAGATATTTGCGTATTGGTTACTTGATTACTGTACTAGAATTGTACCATCTATTGACTGTCTATGCAAACTAGCAGACTCAGGTCGTTGACAAAGCCACAACATCAACATTGACAAAATGAGAAGCTTCCACCTGGAAACTATAATTTCGAGCTAAAAGTCCTCTTCAGTACCAAATGAGGTTTGATTCAATATGATCCGTGAAGGATTTCATTAAATTTTCCGAATTTTCCGGTATGGGCATTTAGCTATCAAAGTGGCTAGGTTTAGTTTTAGCGTCTATTTTGACAGAAGAGGAAACTGTTTTTTTTTTCATATTCGCAATATTTTTATTCTATCATATTTATTTCCATCATATTCTGACCGTAAATAAAATACCTTGGCCTTCCAAACTAATCCAGATTTATCGATTGAAGAAAAATAATAAGTGTTCATGTTGGAAATACATCATCGAATTATCTGGTTTTATATATATGTAATATTGTTTCAAATGATCCTGTCGACGTATGGATAAACTGGCAGTCGTGTACGTGAGGCGAGTGTTGATGTTCTTCCCACACGCGGACAACAAGAAGCAGAGGCAGGGCTAGATGTTAGCACCGAGAGTGATCGGGGACAGCCCACGGGACAGAGGTAGAGGCCATGACACAAACTTGGATACTTATCACCGAGACATGGAGAGAGAGAGAGAAGCGGTCTGTCGATCGACACACTCCAGAACATACTGCCGCTGACCCCCCCTGCTAAAACCTCTCCTGTTTACAGGGGTCGTCTATAAAAGGTCTCTGGGGGGAGGGGCCCCCCATCTGGGCTTTGCATTTTCCTCCTCTGTCCCCTGCTGTCCCCAGTTGGCCTCTCTTTGGATCATTATTTTGACGTCACCATTTTTAGTTTAAATACAAATATGTGTTTACAGGTATTATTAATAAATATATAGCATATATACAAAATATGGGGGTGGTAGCAAATAGAAACGGTGTAAATTTTAATAGAAGGTAGGATATTTTAAGGTATCTGCTCTAACTAATTGGAAGATATGTGACATATACTGAAAGTGTCATTATTACACAGTTTAAAATGTACTATATGTATGTTTATTTCTCTATTACAGCCATTAGAATGTTAATA
Organism: Cordylochernes scorpioides; assembly: GCA_030710605.1. Lineage (NCBI taxonomy): Eukaryota > Metazoa > Arthropoda > Arachnida > Pseudoscorpiones > Chernetidae > Cordylochernes > Cordylochernes scorpioides. The sequence goes on from CP092876.1 coordinate 28,678,017, forward strand.
TCTAAATATTCACGCTATATAACGAAAACTACTCCCAATGAAATTTATTTATAACTAAATTTAGAAAAAAAATAGAAATAAATTTTGTCGAAGGGATACTTTCATCTATAAAAATAAATGTCACTTTCGAAGTCAAAATTGATATCAAAACTAGACGCCATTTATTGACCGTCGACACAAACTATCGGTCTCGGGTCGGTGACAAAGCTACAACACCAGCTTTAGTAAACTGAGAAACGCCTATTTGGAGAGATCATTATTTCGTGCTAATAGCTTTCGTGAGTCAAGGGCAGATTTTATTTCAGGAGATCCACAAGGTATCAAGTGGAATCTTCACAATCTGCCAAAAAGATTATATTTGATCCCTTGTGGATCTCATGGAATAAAGTCCACCCTGGACTGAAGAAAGCTATTAGCCCGAAATCATTGTCTTTAGGTGGACGCTTCTCAGTTTGTCAAAGCTGGTGTTGTGGCTTTGTTACTTATCTGAGGCCGCTAGTTTGCGGCAATGGTCAATAGATGACGTCTATTTTTGACGTGTTTTTTGTCAAAACACACAGACAACAACCCACACACAATATGCGGTCCTATACCAGCATGTGAGGGATGTACTCTCCGAGACACTCTCGACAGAAAACAAGATAATTCTGCGAGATTTCCTCAACATGAGAATTGAACACGTTGGGGACAAAGACCCATTTATAACCAAGGGCCTATCCGAATTCAGGATGTCTTGTAGCCCTTGATCTAAACCAATGAAGTCTGTTTAGATTTCATTATGTATATTCATCCTTGTACGGTTCCTTTTGCTCTGTATGTTTATTTTTTGTATATATGGTTATATTTCTTTTTGTTTAGCTTTTCTTTCTTCTCTCTTTCCTTATTACTTCTTGTATTCTAGTTTTTACTTTTGAAATATCTTCCTTTCCTAAATCCCGTAGAGGGGAATCATGTATAGAGCTGGATGCCCCAATAAAAAGGCTAATGTATGTGTGTGTATATTTATCCTTGTTATTATTATTATTTTCTTTAGTTCTCATCTGTCACCATAATATTTAATGAACGATGTAATAAAAGTTTATTCAATCTCACACACACAATAACACTGTTCATAGCAACAACAAAAAGCCTTTATTTAGGGTCACTGACCATAAACAGGATTCACCAGAGGTATGCATAAGAACAAAGCAGTGAGACAAAGGAAATACGATATATACAGAAGAAAAAGAAAAAAAAAAGAAAAAAACAAGAAAGAGAAAGAGGGAAGCAAGAAAAACAACACAAAAAGAGTAGCAGTAAGAAAGTGAGGAGTGAGTGTCACTTGGCCTTCTTCTGAGATGGACTTGTGGAAACCATAAAACGCCGTAGCAATATACTTATTCTGGGTCATATTGTCAATTAATGATGGAAGTGAAGCACAGAGTTGCCCAACACTGTTCATAGATGAATATATAAGAGACTGTTGCAGAAATTCTTTTCTACACATATATTATTTTATTTAAAAAACAAATAATTATATTTTATATTTATTCCATTTTCATCTCCTATTTCCAAAGCTAGAAAATAACAGATAAGTTTTGGAAAGTTATGTAACACCGATTCTGTGTGAATGTTATTAACTAAACATGGAAAAAATATTTTTAGAAAATTCATTAAATAACAAAGTCGAGTTAAAAATACTGACAACACCAAAAACGGTCGAATATTTTAAATGTAAAAAATTGTAAATAAAAAACAACAATGACAATAAAAATATAAACAATTGACAGTCATTGAAGTAAATTGCGCGAAGTAACAAAAAAGCTAAAAACTTTTGTATTTTAAACCAAATTTCTTTAACGTCTTGCTCTACTTTACAAATTAGGTTAGGTAACTGTCACGAAGGGTAGATTTGAAATTTACCGATAGGTTTCGAAAAGGGATTTTTGTTTTTAAAAACAAGTTGAGAGGACTTTTAGTAACTAATTTGTTTTGGTTTTATTTTGGAGAATTTTTTTTTCTCTCTCCATCGGTGGCGAAGTCTTTCCGCGGTGGGCGCCACCAATGAAGTCCTTGTTTATATTTAAATATATATATATGTATATTTATCAATTATTTTAAATATTTATTCATATATTTATCATTATTTTGAAAATAGAGCAATTCATAAATAAATCTTTAATTAAAAAGGCATATATTGGATCAAAATATAATTTATTTTACCAATATTTCAGTTGGCTGAACGCCAACCTTTATCAAGGTGTTATAACATATTTAAAATGTCGCTGAGTTTGTTGTTGACACATATTAAATAGGTTATAACACCTTGATGAAGGTTGGCGTTCAGCCAACTGAAAATTTGGTAAAATAAATGATACTTTGATCCAATATATGCCTTTTTAATTAAAGATTTATCATTATATAATATTATTCATTCATATTTATATTTATTCCATATTTAACCTATATAATTTTATATAGACATTGTAATAAATCAGTTTCAATCTCTCTCTCTCTCTCTCTCTTTTTAGATGTACACACAAACAATGGGCATTTAATTATGATACAAATATATAATGGCGAATGAGATCGCTTTATTTTCAAAACAAATTAAATCCTCCTGTAATTATTTGTAAAATTTATTTTTTCTTTTCTCACATTTAAAAATTTTGAAATGAAATAATCATCTAAAATTGGTTTGATGTCTTTTTTAAATTACCTTCTGTAACATTTTAATCAAAATTCTTCCACCTTCCTTGGGGACCACTTTCTTGCTATATCACCTTCTTTGGAAGCTACCTTCTTTGGATATCACCTCCTTTGGAGACCACCTCTCTTGGAGGCTACTTTCTTATTAGAAAATCTCTTCGGATACCACCTTCCTGATGGAAAACCTTCTCTAGAGATAGTCTCCTATGGAGACCACCTTACTGATAGACAACTTCCCCTTAGAAACCATCACCATGATAGACCATCTTCCTGAAAAACCACCTCTCTTGGAGGCCACATTCCTGATAAACTAACTCCCTTGGTTACCACCTACCTGGAATACCACCTCTCTTGGAGGCCACCTTCCTAATAAACCACCTCCCTTGGTTGCCACCTACCTGAAATACCACCTCCCTTGGAGACCACCTTCCTAATAGACCACTTCCCTTAGAGAGCACCTTCCTGAAAGACCACCCCCTCCCTGAATTGAAAGGTATAAAATTCAATAGAGAAGTATAACTTTTCTTTAAAAATGAATAAATAAGAAATAGTAGTTTTCAGAACATGTACTCTGAGGATCATAGTGAGATGGAATATTAATCTCATATATACATATTATATACATATATATATATACTATACGCTATATACAACACTCACATAGCACAAAAACACAAACAGCACACAATATAATACACATAAAGTAAAATCTTTATTGACAAACCTATCTAATGGACCACACCATCTATTGTGTCAAATAAAAATAACGAAGAAAACTAACCCAGCCTCCAACAAAATGTAATTGAATAAAGACTACACACAACACACGAAAAACAACACCTAAATTGCCCAAAAAAAAAATCACACAGAAAACACATGTAAAGTTAATTATTTATTAACTAATCTAACATATTATCAAAATCATGAGATCTAACCTACACAACCCCCAGTAATACACCTCATTCAGGATGAACCAGAACTACCCAGGTGACAGGGAGTCTAACCAGACTAGAATGCACACATATAATGCGTACAATACAACGTCTAATCGTTAGATGATTATCATAATTTAGGAAAGGAGGTTTACAAAAGACCGCCGTAGTCTAAGTGGAAGTCAAAGGAAACAAGGGGAAATAAATTAAAACGAAGTAGTTCAATATTCATTTGGGGGGCAGCCGCCTAACAAACACAATATTGCCTTCACATGCAAATCCTTCCAAATTGCATTTTAATAAGCCATCCAACTACTGGAACTCGAAATTGGAATTTGGGGTATAATACCCCCTCTCTATATATATAAGTTGAAAACACTAAAAAACTTACAAATTATCTACATATATACTGGAGCCATCGCCTAATTACAAATATATTCTCGTTGTAGTAAATTGAACTAATTATTAACTATAATAAACATTGGGAAGAGAGGTGTTATTATTTTGAGCCCATTTATAATCCTAAATTATAACTATAAAGATGTAAGGGTGTTTAATATATGCTTTCACATAGAATTAGCTCTTCACCAATTCTGGAAAGCAGCACAGACAATAGGCGTAACATAGATGATGGATTCAATTTGATTAAATTCCAATCTAAATTTCCCCTCTCTATAGATAACTGTTATGTTTACTACTGTTTTACCCATCTGGGAGAATCCTTTATGGGACGATTGTCCTTAATAAAGGTTTTTTATTGTGTTATATATACTGTCAAATAAGTATTCTTCAATATAAGTATTTTGTAATATATAAACATTATATTTCTCTTTAATAGTCTAATAAAACTTTATTTTTTTCAGTGGGAAATATCTAAGTCTATCAATTAAAGAGAGATTGGAGTTTGGGTTAGTTTTCTTCGTTAATGGTAATTCATTAGATAAGTTGATCAATGAAGATTTTACATTATGTGTGTTATTGTAGGTGTTGTTTGTGTTTTTTTGCTGTTAGAATAATTTTCCATATGATTTATATTTCCAAAAATAATTATTTTATACCAAATTTCTAATTTATAAAAGTATATATATTCTTTTTTTGAGAAATATAAGAAAGGTTAGGTGTTGATATTAAACAAAAAAGGGCATAATCTGACCGCACTCACGCGTACGTGGCTTTTCTTGATTTGTCAAGAAATTGGGTTGGCCAAATATCACGGTATAAGTTAAATCAACGTTTAGTTGATTTTTGCTCCACTAGATGGCGCCCTGCCATAAAAAGGCATATATTAGATTGAATAAAAGATAATTTGCCAATTTTCGGTTGGATAAAGGAACAGAAATGTAATGCCTTGACAAAGGTTTGCGTTCAGCCAACCGAAATATTGGCAAATAAAACTTTTATTGAATCCAATATATGTCTTTTTAATATCCTTATATGTATATATATTAAGAGGTACCTATCCCTTTAGAAAATAATTTTGGTTGATTAATCCAGTACAGAAATATTTTTTTGTAATTTTTAAACGCATTTCTAAAGGGAGAGGTGCCTCTTTCGGTATATGCATAACATATTCTAGAAACTTCATGTTCTATCTATATCGATTGTCTCTCAAAGCTTATGTCCATAGATACAGACGAAGAAAGCAATGGAGTAAATACAGTATAGAATGGACTTCAATTTATCAGATGAGCAATCTTTGCCTCCGTCTTTGCCGGTCCCAAGCCCGGATGAAAAAAAAAAGAAGGGTGAGCAGTAACAAGCTCGCTAAAAAACCTGAGTTCAGCTGGCCCGGCTGATAGTACCCTGTAAGGGCTCCTAATCCAGGGATACAGGATGAGCAGTGTTTGTACTCCATGTTAGGAGCAGCTGCACATGACGTCTGTTCCTCATGTCAAAGGCAGACATTTCTTTTGGAGCTAAGTCGGCCTGCCACTGAGTAGTGCTCCCAGTCTTAATGACAAAGGCAGACGAATTCTACTTCACCCAGTCATGATGGTTGTCAAACAGACACCATCAAGGGGGATAACTTGATACTCTTATATGATTGAGTGGAGAATAAGAAGAAGAAGATGAACAATAAGGACTATAACATCGTCTCTCCATTTAGTTGATATTAAAGCCTATAGATGGCGCAGGATGTATCTCGTCAACATTCAGTTATCGTATTACACTGAATCGTCTGCCTCATATTTCACTCTAATGAAATTAGGAACTTCGTTAAGAGAGGAAAATTGGCAAATTAGGAAATGGAGGCCCTATATACTATGACACTGATTGTATTTGGTGACAAATGACAGCCATAATCGTTAGGTTTTAATAGTGTCGCGATTATATGGCCAATCAATCGTCGCGACATTATTGGAGTTGTCATCGGCGAGACACAGCTGTGACATTCTACAAGTCCTGGTGACACCATATTGATGGCTTAGCCACTCTCTGTGTTGGCCATTTCTTGTACTCCACTGATAGCCAAGTCTTTCCTATTGTCCAAACAATAACCTATATACTCATCCCAGATCATTTTGTGAAAGTTTAATCCGGTCTTAATTATCTCTCTCTTTCTAGTGTGGCGAAGGCTACCATCTACAACTATCATCTTGGTCTTGAGGTGGATAACACCAGCCAACACCTAGACCTGCCCTCTCTGTGGGAAAGAACTCTCTCAGTCCATCGGTGGCGGAGTCTTTCCCGCGGTGGGCGCCACCAAAGAAGACCTTATACAAGGTATATATATTTACTTTTAATATCAACACTTGACCCACTTATTTTTTTTCTACATTTTTTTTCATATAAATGTATATTCAGCAATTTTATATTACAATTATATTCATCCATTTATATTAATCTAATCTTATTTATTTATATTTATTCAATTTTATATTCAACCTTATATAATCTTATATGGACGATTTAATAAAGTTGTTTTAATCTCAATCTCTCTTTATTTGGACTCCTCTTTAAATATCCACATATATGTATGCTAAAATACATCTCTTCTGTTTCTTAAAATTATTATATATGTGTATATATGAAAAAATAAGTATATTCTAACGGTGAAAACAAATGAGGTTTTAGATTTTAGAACGCTGGTAAGGGCGGGTAGATGATATTTATTCCCCTAGATGGCCATAATATCTAAAAATACCCATTTGAGAAAGTCAAATGATGCCTTTTTTCTCTTCCTTACCATAGCAGTCTCAAGAGTTGTTTTTATCGAGCATAGGGCCATGATAAAGGGCTATTAACACAAAGCAATAACGCGCCATCTATACATATAAAATGAAAGGATTTAAAAGCACTAATGTTTATTTTATACATAATACAAACTTCTACTGTCCTTGTTGCGATGAAAAAATATATTGGGAGGTCTTGGCTCATCAGTGGTGAACCCCCCCAGAGGTTTAGACAATTTAATCCACCAGACCGCTTCTCAGAGCTCTAATACGGTATTAGACGATTCTGCTTATATACGCAGCACTGAAGGATGGAATCTAAGAAATGGTTATAAAGGGCTATTATAGCTTGAAAGCTACCTCGTATTTATAGGGATGATATTATTTTAAAATTTAGCTTTCTCTGTTTTGATATATTTTTATGACAGCTTCAACTATTATTGTTTAATCTGTAACAGTTGGATTAGATAAAAGTAATTTTCCGAAAGTTTCTCATTATAGGCTTAGATTTATCGTTATAGAATGAAGAGTACAAAAGAGTATACATTTTCTCTATGGGATTTTATGAAGATGGTTGTTCAAGCAGATATTTGCTTATTAGATAAGTCACTCATGACGTTGGTAGAAAAGGTTTACTGTTTGAATATATTATTCTTTTTATATTAAAACCCTATAACCTGAATATAGAGAATTATTACAAACGATTTACAGTAGAACTACCTCCCAGTAAAGGACACCTAATTACAGAGCCAAAGCGTCCTTTAGGAAGAGGTGTCCTCTTACCGGAGAGTTAATAAATTGTGTAAATGGTAATTTTGCAAATGGAAACTGTCCTTTGTGGAGAGATGTCTGCTAGCGGGGTGTCCGCTAAAGGCAGGTTCTACTGTATTTATCTACATAGTAGAATTAAATATAATTTATATGAAAGATACTTGTATTAGATAATTAGATAATTATATGTATATATATCAATTGAAAAAGGCTAGAAGGGCGTATGTGCGCGAAAGCTCGTATATATTTGTTCTAATAAAGATACGCAGCCCTTGATGCTTTGTTTTATTCATTTATGTATATATATCTATATATAGTGAAATTTAAATTAAATATTCACAGAGAGAGAAGTATAGCTTGAGAACTCGTCACAAAAGGAGATAGGCCAATAGTGAGGAATCAGATCATCATCCACAGTTAAAGTTTTAATTTTTCCGACTCGGAGCAGAATCTCAAGTGGCGAAGTTTCGCCTTGAATTCCAACGACATCCAATTATACCTCCCTTTGCCATTCTCTATCTCAGTTCTGAGGAGATTTCCTTATATATCATCTTCACACAGCCATACATATTTTTTATATTTACATATCGCTTTTATCTTTTCAGCAAAACTATCAAGTTTTTCTTAATATTGGTTTGTAAAAAAATGTAAGTTTTCAATATAAATGATATAATAGCTCATATATATATATATATATTATATTAAAATATTATTAAATTATAAAATTATATTTCATTTATTCAAATACTCTGTTAAATCGACCGCCAGAGGTCACGCTTCCCCTATAAAAAATCATTGTTGTTGTTTCCCGATGGCCGGCTCAAACCTTTTGTACATTACGTAAATAAGCTTTTCATTTTTTAGATTCTTGCTACTTAAGCCAGGCATTACTTTTACCAAATTATGTTTTTTAATATATTTCTTTAGTCAATTAAATTACTGATAAAAAATATTTTTATAATTATACTTCTAAAGATTTTAGCGACGACTGCATTACCATAGCATAATCCGCAAGATAATTATAAAATCAACAGAAAATCTCATTCTCTTTTTTTTATAACATACTAGCCGAATGACCCGGGCAACGCCCGGGTTTTACCCGATTAAATGTTTTTATTCAAATACTATTCGTTACAATTATAAATTGGCGCCGTGGATGTCACTCTTGTGAAACGTCCCGCTCCAAACTTTGTGTCTGAGAAGCGATTTATTTTATAGAAAGATGATCTAGCTTTTGTTTTCTGCTCGAATGAATGTTTTTCTGTTAGAATTTTGTTCCTGCGTACAAAATAATGAACTGGTTTCACCCGTGGTCTCTGCTTTTTGGAATATTTTTCCCGATATAATATTGTATCTGATAATCAAACATGTAACAGCAATATCGTCATCATCATTTTCTGAATAAAAATATATAGTTTTAATAAATCGTCTTCCCCGTATTCTTTTACCTATGTATGGAAATTTTGGTTTGAATTAGTGAACTATTACGAATTTGTATACCGGACATACAGACAGACATACAAACATTCATTTATATATATATAGAGATATATTTCTTTAATTAAAAAGGCATATATTGGATCAAAATACCATTTATTTTACCTAGAGAGTCGAAGCCTTTCCATTGTTCTTGCAAGGCGTAGAGCGTCATAACCAAAACTGGTTGAAATCGTTTTGAAAATAGAGCAAGATCCAATATATGCCTTTTTAATTAAAGATTTATTTATGGATTGCTCTATTTTCAAAATATATATTTCTCTGATGCGCGCCATCTGTTATAGGATTTTTAAACTATTTTTGACGCGAATTTTTCTTTTTAAAAGAGAAAACATTTTCTACTGCCCTTTTTTTTCATTGAATCAAAGGCTGTTAGAAAATAGTTTTATTTAAAAAGAGACATACTTATCAAAATAGTTTAAAAGGTTTGGTTGATTCCTGCCCTTTAAGAGTTTCATTTCTATGAATTGTCTTTTGATAATATTATCGCGAAGAAAATAAAATAAGGGCAAATTTGGGGATAATTAATTTATTATAAAGGATATTTACCTTTTACTTCTCCAATAAAATTATATACAAGAGGTATTTATAGGGAGAGAGATAACAACTTATCCTAAGGTAAAGATAATAATAATGAGAGTGGTCAGCCAAGGTCCCGTTTTCCTTATTTACCGATCAGATTCCGAGAACCCCTCACACCTGTGGTCCCTGTGGCTGGTTGCAGAGCTACTTGACAATATCGTAAGGTCTTTTTACGGAATTTTTAATAAATCTATTCTTGGCCTTTCTCTTCATGGTTATTCTTCCATACATCCCTTCTGGTAAAAACCATTATCCATTCTGATTGACAGATAAGATGTCCAAACATGGTTCTTCTTCTTCAAATTGTCTTCAGTAGATTATAACCATCTTTGATCATTTTTGGAGATGTTTATGACACTGTGTCTGTAAGTCCCTGGCCTTGTTATCATTTGTCACTTGCGTCACATCTCTGAATCCTGTAAATATTTGAGAGAACTCCACTCCACATTCCAAACATAACCTTTTTTAAAATCTAATTTTAAAATATAATTGCAAACATTCTTATGATAAATCTATTAATTGATCTAACAAAATATATATAAACTACCCTCATGAACAAAACTTAAGGAAGTGTCTTCGTATGTCACTGGTCGTCTGTTTTTTTTTTTAAGAAGATAGAGGCAATTTTGTTCAGCCTTGGTTATTTTGTGTCTTCAATAAAGGTCACTGTGTATCTAAATAACTTTCAGATTTATTGTCTGAATTTTGATATACATGCTTATAGGTACAACTTCCTTAAGTTTTGTTTATGAGTGTATTTCCCATCCAATTCTTTGAACTCTTTCTGATGACCTTCAACAGTTTTTGTTCTTCGGTTTCAATCTTTTCCAAACTTCAAGCTTTATCCCGTTAATCTTATTCTTTCTATTCATCTTCAGGTCAACATCTAATAGATCTAATCATTCCGCATTCAGCTTACCAAAGTGGTGCAAAAGCTAAAAGGGTGGTGGAAAAAACAGGCTTTTTAATTAAAAAAAAAATACTTTTGTGTGAATGTTTTTAATTTTCGAATATAACCCCAGAAACAATGTTTATTGACAATATAAGTAAATTAATACCATATATAGGTTTCAAGCTTTTTGCCTACTTTAATATAATGCAGGATGTATTTCTGCGATCCACCAATTGGTTTAAAGAATTCTTGATGAATCAAATGAAATGTATTTAGAGCCAAATATGCGTAGGGTATACTTAGACCTATGTAGGAATATAAAATTCGGAAATTAATTGAAAATTTAATAGATGCACTCTCTTGGATAAATATAATTATTTTGAAATTTATTTTCTTATATTTTTAAGATCTCCCTATGTTATATAATATACTATATATATATATATATATAATATATACAATCAAAAAGGCATATATTGGATCAAAATATCATTGATATCACCAATATAATATAAATATTATCTATGGATTGCTCTATTTTCAAAACGATATTTACAAGGTTAGAATCCCCGAGGAAGATAGGCGAATAGCCTCATCGAAATTTTGGAAATTATAATAAATATTTTGATCCAAAATAAGCGTTTATTATTCAATATATATATTTGTCATAATATTACTCTTCCAGGAATAATAAAACAAACCTACAGTTAACCCAAAGAGAGATGGGCAGCTAAAGTCCGGTCATTTGAGACACTAGCGACATTCCAAGGGGTCCGGTCACTTGAGATATCAGCGACATTCCAAGGCGCCCGCTTCTTGGAACCTCAGGACTAATTAAGACAGTTGGTGATTGTGTTCGAAACGAACGGCCGGCCGTTCAGCGGCGGCCGGGCCCAGCTCACTCCATCTCTCTCTGGTTGTCTAGGATTTCTCTACCAAATTGTGGTGTGATTATTTCTCTTTCCCCACATTATTATTATATTGCCATATATATATATATGAAAAAAATATTTTGGTCGCAGTGGTACAGCCTACTCCACGCTGAAGAGCGCCAACAGCGCGAAACGCGTTCGTGGATGGCTTTTCTTGATTTATCAAGAAATTGGGTTGGCCAAATTTCACGGAGCAAGTTAAATAAACGTTTAGTTTATTTTTGCTCCACTAGATGGCGCTCTGCCATCTAAAAAGAACATGTGCTCGTGGTCAGGAAATGCCTTCTTTATTTTTAATACATTTATATATAAAGGGCATATCCTGACTGTTCACATGAGCCTTATATATATAGATGTCCTCCAAATTTCACTCATCAGTACCCAGTAACAATATCAGCTACGTGAGAAGTGTCGCCATAATCAAGCAGCCCATTGTTCCTAGGACATGTTGCCAAAGAGAACAAGGATGTTCCATACACCTGGTCCCGCCCAAATTGAGGACACCGGAAATAACTCAAGGATGACCTCGTCTGCTCACAATCCGCCGGAAGTCGGTGAATGGTCACAGCTGTACGACCTTTCGAACTTCCCCATCAGTGGAAGCCATCCTCTGTGTCAACTTGGTTTCTAAAGTGTCGCTGGACATATCGTGCTATATGTACATAGTAGAAGTAACAACAGTAGTGATATAGCTACAATGATGGTTCTCCCTAAGTCCTGTTAACTTAAGTGGCGTGATGATGACCCTGGGTAGGACAGCTAAAGTATTGTACTCATGGTAGGGCTACCTTAGACATGAAGACAGCCCTACTAAGTCCAGATGCATGTTAACAGACAAAGTCATATCCTTAACTTTGAGTGTCAGATGTTCCCATCAGGAAACGCACCCAATTACAACGTACTAAGGAGATAAGCACTACCCACAAAAATGATATAACAAAGGGGATATACGAGCATCAGTAACATCAACAAAAGTGACATAACGATAACAACAACACATAACAAAAACTAGGAAGAGAATTTCACCAGTTTACGCCTCCACACAGACAATAACGGCTTAGAGGGACTAAGTGAATAGGTGGCCGAGCAAAGGCCGTTATAAGTCTCCCGTTCCATCCTAAAATAGTGAAGAACATCCACTTGAGATCTTGAAGATAAAACCGGGTTCTACGGAAGATTAAACCTACCATTCGATTAGTCAACGACATATGAATGCAGAAGGCAAAAGTAAATCCTCACATTAATTCATCCATTATAATACTCATTGAATAGACCAACAAGGTAACGTCATTCCACCAGGCTATGGTTTGAATCGATCACTTTGTTGATCCTGATTAAAGCTTGATCCACTTGACACCAATCACAGAAATATGTGTTCATTTGTTTCATTAAAACGTAGGGATGATCTCCCCCTATTCATTAATAGAAAACAAATACCACCGATTATAAGAATTTCTTTAATATATAGACGAATGTACAAGCTTTCGTGTAAGACGCCTTTCTATGAGTACATTGCAATGTACTCATATTGTAATGTAGCTGTAGAAAAAGGGTTTGCTCGAAATCTCGCAAAAAAAAAGTTGATATTGTAGCATATTATTTATTTTTTATTAACAGAGTATCTTTATTTCATATTTATATTTTACTACTCTGTAAACTTCCCTCATTGCTTATCTTTTGTTTATCATCCATAGTTAGATCTCAGACTTTATCGAATCCAGAATCATGATATCTGATCTGAGAAACTTATCCACAGATGATCAACAAATTTATGACCCATTTATTCCAGGAATTATAGATACCTTTCTCAAATCAAGAATGAATGTTCTGAAAAACGAAGCAAATAATATTTTCTTAAGCTTTATTCCCCAAGAAATCCCTAAATACTTTCGTCCAAATTTTTATAATACACAATTTGTTACAAACCACGGAAATTTCAAAAGTACAGGGTGATCCAAAAGTCCCGCACTATTTTAAAAATTAATAACTCCGCGAATATTTGCGCTAGATCAATGCGGTGAACACCATTGTATTCAGGATGCAATGGGATTTTTATGGCAAATAATGAAAAATTCGAAATTGATTTTAGTTACAATTTTATTCGCCAGATGGCGCTCTACCAGAATCAGAGATTCAGCGGCCAAATTGTTTGATAAATTGAAAAATATAAATGATCGACACGTATTTTCCCTTTTTGAATACCAGGAAAGAACCCTAATAATATCAAATAACAAATTAATAAAACACCACTTCGCCAAAAGTATGAAGAATTGGTTAACGATTTTCAAATACAATCAGAGATATGTAAAATAGGTAAATGCAAATTAAAACATGTAGCAAAAATATTTATATTTTATATGGGGTTTTGTGAAATAGATTGAATGTTTGAAAAACACTGCTGATATCAATACACGAAATTTTGAAATGTTAATATAGTACCAAAAATTATGATGGCACTATTAATAGGATTTCTTGCTATAAGAAATGTGTAGTTTCTTGACTGATTGGCGACCCTTGACTATTTAACTGGATATTTGTCATGATCCAACAAATGAAATATAGAGGGGAGTGACAAAATATATTTGTCGTACTTTATTCCAAATATCCTATGGGCTTGTCAAATGTTATCATTGTTTATTATACTGTACACAATTTTAAAAAATGTGTCCCTCAAATAAAAATAATTTTTAAATCGACCTTTTGCGTTGAAAAACGTGGTAGTAAAATCATTTTGTATTTTTTTTTTCACTAAATTTCTAAAATTATTGGTGTACAGAAAATATTCCTTATGTGCTATTTCTTCTAATGAGCGAAAAGCGAAAATTAAACATAAGGGGAAAAATTGTGTGTACCAGTGTTATTCGAGAAGTTATAACACTCGGCTTTGCACGACATAATATGTGAGCAAATGACAAACAAAATATTACTGTTCACAAAAAAAAAAGAGTCAAGATGTGAGGCAAGCATTTATTATTCCCATAACCCAACACAAAGAGCTGCAAAATATTGGTAGATAATATAATACATGGCGGCATATCTAACACATGAGGTAACTGCCTTCTCTCTTGTATTAGGTCACAATCCTTGCTCAATGTGGCACCCTTTATTCTCAATCACCGCCTGCAGACGATAAATGACAGAATGGACAGCATTAAATAACATATCTGTTGAAATTGATAAAACGTGCCATCTGATAGAAGCCTTCAACATGGCCAATGTGGTAGGCCAGCATCGATAAACACACGATTTAATGTACCCCCATAGACAAAAATCGCAAAGCGTCAAGTCTGGTGATCTTGGAGGCCACAGGTATATAAAGTAGCGACTTATCACACGATTTTCACCGTACGTATCCTTCAGCAATTGTTTGGCACCTCGGGAGATATGAGGAGGTCCTCCATCTTTCATGAATGTTATTTCGCTTAGTGCTTTTGCCCTGCAATATGGGAATACCCTTTTCTCTCAAAAGTTGAACATAACGTACACCAGTTACAAAAACGGTTTTAAAAGTTCTTCCATTGATTTTTCAAAGAAAAATGGCTCAATAATAAAAGAAGTGAACCCACACAAAACTGTAACTCTAGGCTGGTAAAGGGGCATTTCTGTAAAAATCCTATGTTGCCCAAATGCGGCTGTTTTGAATGTTAAATTCTCCGTTTAGAGAAAAGTGAGCATCATCTGTCCACAGAACATTCGACAGCCAGTTTTCATCAATATCAATTTGCCGGAAAATCCATGCAGCGAATTCTTGACGCATCTCAAAATCGCCAACTTTCAGCTTGTGAAATCTTTTAATTTTGTATGGATACACACAATAGAGACATTAAGTGAAGCTTCTTCGGATATCACAATCATACTCGGCGAATTTAACGCCAAAGGTTCAATTTGGGGATCACCTGTCCAGGATAACAAAAGTCAGCAGGTTGAGGACATGCTAACCGACCTCGACCTTACACCGTTAAATAACGGAGAGAACACCTACCTATCTAAGTCCACAGGCACAGAATCCGCAATAGACACCACAGCGATAAATTACAACATCGCACCCACAACACAATGAAAAATCCTGAGAGATGCAATCAGTGACCACAGACCAATTTTAACAACCCTAAACTTCAAAATTGAGAATGTCCATTAGAATAAAAGAACATGGAACTTTAGGAAAGCCGACTTGAAAAAAATTCACAGAAAAGCTTGAAGAACTGTGCAACGAAAAATTGAATTACAGAACGCTTGACAAAAACTTGGAAAAATTCTCTTCGAACATTTCAAAAGCTGCAAAAGCATCGATACCTAGAGGTAGACGCAAAGACCTGTGGATACCTTACTGGAAGGACCACAACATCGAGGCAATGATTTCAGAGAGAGAGACAATATCAATGAACTTCTTAAAAAATAAAATAGAAGAAAACAGAAAGGAACTCATTGAAATTAGTCACAAAATAGAACAAGAAATTTGGATATGTAAACAAGAAAAATGGCAGAATTCTGCGAAAAAATGGATCCAAGAAAGGACAGCCAACACTGGAATATGATTACAGTGTTAGAGAACAATCAAAACCAACACCAATCCTCCAATACTCTAACCGATATGAATAGAACAGCAGGAACGAGAACAAACAGATGGCTGACATAATTGCTGAATATCTTTCAAGCACTTCCATACTCAACTATACGAATGAAGACAGGACTCTAAAAATAATATAAACCAGTTAGTTAAACAAGCAGGAAACTTCCATCAACAAGATATATTCTCGAGAGACTTCACACTGAATGAGATAAACTTATCAATAAAAAAATCCAAGAGGTCACCAAGAGATAATCTAATCTTTGGTCAAATGATTAAACACTTTGAAGACAAAGCTAATAATCAACTCCTACGAATACTGAACATTTCATGGCAAACTGGTAAACTACCAAAGAATTGAAAGATATCAATTATAGTGCCAATACTGAAGCCAAACAAAGATGCCAAGGAATACAAGATCTATCGGCCAATTGCCTTCACCAACATACTTTGCAAAATACCAGAACGAATTATCCACTCTAGGCTCATAGGCTGGCTCACTAACAATAATAAAATAAACCTCTACCAAACTGCCTATAGATCCCAGCACTGTACGACTGATCAACTGTTCTACTTCTGTCAATCAATAATAGATTCTTTCCAGGAAAAACCGCCAAAGAAGACCACGGCTATATTCCTTGATATGACCTCAGCTTTTGATCGAGTGTGGAGGGAGAAATTACGTGAAAAGCTGCACAACATCGGAGTAAGAGGAAAAACCTTAATCTGGATTGCAGACTTCTTAAGGGGAAGGAAGTTAAAGGTTCGGGTCAATGGATAATTTTCAAAGGAAGGAAGAACATGGGCTGGTGTAACTCAGGGATCTGTGCTCAGTCCTCTACTCTATCTGCTATATATTAACGACATCCATCCTTACCTCACTGAAGACACAAAGGTTGCCTGTTATGCAGATGATATAGCCATATGGCACACAAGTAGCAGCATAGAAAAATCGTAAAAAATACTGAACACATCAATGAGAGGACTGGAGAAGTGGGCAATGGTACTCCAAATGACCATAAACCCAATAAAACCAAACCTATGCGTCTTCTCCACTCACAGGGAAAAAGGCATGAATATAACCACAAATTAAGCATAAACAAAGAAATAATTGATCAAATTAGAAATCCATAATACCTAGGTGTGATACTGCAGTCCTGGATCTTTCAAGTTGGTCTCGAGGACCACGCCATCACCATCTCCTAAGATAGAGTGCCATTATATTTGACACTGATATATATTTTTTAAGGGAATCATTTATCCAAGTAATAGCTTTTCCATCAATTTTGAAATGTTTGTATAATTTTGTAATTAACTTGTTTTTCCATACCCCTTATCAAAAGCGTGTGTAAGGTCTAAAAATCAGCTATGGTGTGGTTAGTTGTTTTTTTTTTTGTTTTGTGCATCTTTTACCTTTTGTGTGAAAAATAAGAGTTGGTCTATTGTCCCATGTCCTTTCCTAAATCCATATTGTTTTTCTGGTAAGAGATTTCTTGTGTCGGGGTGGTAGGTGAGTCGTCTGAGTATAATTTTTTCCATTAATTTGCAGCAAATATTTGTTAGGGAGATAGGTCGGTAGGTTTTTGGGTCATCAGCAGATTTGTCAAGTTTTTTAAGGGGAATTATTGTTGCATTTTTACAGTCTTGAGGCAATTTTCCAGTTTTCCAGGAGTTATTGAAAATATTAAGAAGTCTTTCTTTGCCAATTTTGCCCAAGTTTGATATCATTCGGCCATGGATTCCATCTGGCCCAGGAGTCTTGTTTAGGTCAGTATTTTCTAATGCATAAGCTAGCTTTTTCATATTGATTTTTTTCATGGAAAATATTATGAGTGCTGGTGACATTTTACAGTCATGAATAATCTTTCTTTTTTCAACCTTGATTTTACTACTTATTTGATATGAATTACCTAAAAGATTGGCAACAATTTTGTCATTAGTTGCTGGTGTACTATCTGTATTCTTAATCATATTTGTGTTTTCAGTTTGTGGCTGGGCTCTGTCAATTTGTTTTGCCAAATTCCAAAGTTTTGTATTTGGGTTTCTTGGGTTCAGGTTTTCACAAGTTTGTTTCCATTTTTCACTTTTCACATTTACGTACAATCTTTTTATTTTTGCAATCACAATGTTCAGTTCAGTTATACAATTTGTTTGGTTTTGGGTGCACTTTTTTGTAGTTCATTTCTTTTAGTTATAAGTGTTTGAATATTTTTGCCTGGTGTATATAATTTGGAATCCATTTCTTAATATTACCTCTTGGTATTGAAACTTTGGCTGCTTTAATAATGGTGTTTTCGAAAGATATCATATTAGCCTTTTTGAAGTTCCAGAATTTTTCTTAATTGAGCTAGTTTTGGTCTTGGTGCAATTTCTATCAAATTAGGCAAATGATCACTTTAAAAACTTTTTAATATTTTCTATTTGCATTTGTGGAAAATGTCAGGATAGTAAAAACTTATATCAAGGGCTTGTGCAGTATTATAGCTTGTAGGAATGATGGGTAGGATTCCCATCATTTAAGCACATGAAGGCATTGTCGTCAAATATGTTTGATAATATTTTGCCTCTTGGGTTTGGCGTAGAACATCCCCATAGTTGATGTTTGGCATTAAGGTCACCTACAATAATAGTGTTGTCTCTAAGAAATTGAGCCATTGTTCCATCGTCAATAAATGATTGTTTGGAGGGTGATACATATTGTATATGTTGATGGCTTTGTTTTGATTGAGGTAGACTTTGATACCTTGGGCTTCGAGGTCTAATGTGTTTGTAATAATAACGGCTATGTCCTCATAGTACAAATTCTTGATTAAAAATGCTAGGCCACGTCCTTTAACAGCATATACAGATGGATCTTCAGACCTTACCCTGAGTAATGGAGGGGCCGGAATTAACATAATACTGCAAGATGGAACAAACATCAAAATCAAAGAAGGGGCAGGACAGATTTCGTCAAACTTCACTTGTGAACTGACAGCTATCTGGAAAGCTCTTGATTTATGCCTTGACCAACCATCCCTGCATCAAGCAGAAGGAATTTTAATATACAGCGACTCCATATCCGCTCTAGAAGCAATTCAGAAGGGCAATACTAGAATCACACAGAAAATGCACTCGTTACTTACCCAACTGGAATCATTGGAGAGTAACTGCATTCTACAATGGATTCCTGCCCGTGTTGAGATCGGGGGTAATGAAATGGCAGTTGATTTGGCAAAGGAAGCCAGAAAGCTGAGCCAAAATAAAGAACAAATGTCAGTATTTGACGCTGATGCTTTGGCAAAATACAAGATAAAAAATTAAACAAAAAATAATAAAAGATCAAATTTGTGAAATAAACTCTGAGAGAAAACTGACAAAAACTATAACAAGACTTAGAACAAAACATTATAAAGGAATGAAAATACATCCAGATGGCACAAGAACCTATAGAACATGCAACAACTGTCCTGGTGTGGAACTAACACCTACCCACATATTCTCATGCCCGCAGCCTTGCAGAAAATTGACATAGACCCAGAGCAGCAGCTTTATACATCCAAGATAGTAGACATTGCTGCTGCTGCTGCTGTGATAGAAATGCATGGAGACATCTGAGGCTCTTTATTGGACACGACAAAAACAACAACGGCATTCCAGAGTGAAATAAATTATCAGAGATAGATACATATTTTTCAAATGAATTAAAATAAACATAATCGACACTGAGTGAGAGTTGAATTAAAAATATTAGAAATTTATTATCTTCGAAAACGAACCGTATCTAAAATATCAAATTTCTTTTTGCTACATGTTTTAATTTGCATTTACCTATTTTACATATCTCTAATTGTATTTGAAAATCGTTAACCAATTCTTCATACTTTTGGCGAAGTGGTGTTTTATTAATTTGTTATTTGATATTATTAGGGTTCTTTCCTGGTATTCAAAAAGGAAAAATACGTGTCGATCAGTTATATTTTTCAATTTATCAAACAATTTGGCCGCTGAATCTCTGATTCTGGTAGAGCGCCATCTGGCGAATAAAATTGTAACTAAAATCAATTTCGAATTTTCATTTTTTGCCATAAAAAATCCCATTGCATCCTGAACACAATGGGGTTCACCGCATTGCTCTAGCTCAAATATTCGGGGAGTTATTAATTTTTAAAGTTGTGCGGGACTTTTGGATCACCCTGTATTTCAAATAGAATAAAGGCAGTAGAGGATTCAAATTGTTTTTGTGGTATTGAGGAACAACAAACCTCAAGACATCTACTGATCGATTGCCCAGCATTTCAAGATTATAGATGTAAATTCAAGATGTAAATAAACTTCTCCTTGTTTGGCGCAAGTATCCTTTGCGGGATATAGCATTTTGGAAATAAAATAATTGATTAATTAATCCATAGTTTGTTCTTCCTCAAATAAATTGTTGTGTGATCCCGAAGTTTGTCTTTCCTAATTTTCTACGTGGTAATATATTAAAGAAACTCTACTAATCGTCTGGTAATTTTATTCTATAATTGTAATATTATAAGTGAGAGATAGTTATAAAAAGTATTTCTTCAGTTTCTCCGCTCTTAAGCATTTATTGTACTCTAAATGGACCATACTTCTTTATCTGAAGCTCGTCTCTTATTTCTTAATAGCTTCCCATTCCATTAGTCTAATTCTTTCTGTTCCCTTTCCATTTATTCTTACCACTCTTTCTGATACAATCTATCTATTCTGAATTCATGTGATAACAAAGGATAATTTAAGACTATGCGGGGTATTTATTTTAAACGATAGCGTTC
The DNA here is from genome assembly GCA_030710605.1 of Cordylochernes scorpioides. Lineage (NCBI taxonomy): Eukaryota > Metazoa > Arthropoda > Arachnida > Pseudoscorpiones > Chernetidae > Cordylochernes > Cordylochernes scorpioides. Next base: position 28,698,829 of record CP092876.1, read on the forward strand.
AAACGATATTTTAACGTCATTTATATAGGTTACAATAAAAATGGTTAGGTACTGTTAGAATGGCATTCATATGCTATAGGTCTCTAAAAATATAAAAATAATTCATTTTTTTAAGCCATATATAATTTTCATATTTGTTTTCTTATTATTAATATTGTTCTTTCACAAATTTATCCAATAATTCACAACTCTTAATATAATATGTAAAAGAGAAAATATCGAAAAAACATACTTCAAAACATAGCTGGTCAAAATACAATAAATTTAATCACAGAGAAGGAATATTAACGGAGATAGAAATAAATCGAAGAGGTATTAGCCAATGGGAAGAAAGGGGTCAAGATTTCAGACAAAGAGCTAGCCAATGAGATACGACCTGGGAAAAAAACAAAGAAGAAAAGACCAATTAGCGTTGAGAAAGTGGCGTCTTGTGAAAGACTACAAAAGAGAAGCAGACGCGAAGATCCATTGATCGTAACTCGTTTTTACTTCCCGAGCTGTAATTAAGTCAACCGATGACTGGAAGGAATACGCCTCTAATTAATATCAAGTCTAAACCATCTGGCAACTCTGGAGACGTCGCTCATAGACAATTTTCCAAGTGATCACAGAATATTTCGTTGAAATTTGCCCAGAAATGAAGTGAATAAATCATTTGACGCCACTGTTTACATATTTGTTTTCCTATTACTAATATTAATTTTACAAAACGAATCAATTAATTCAACCCATAATAATATGTAAAAGAAAATATAGAAAATATATTAACTTCAAAACATAGATGGTCAAATTACAATAAAATTAATCAGAGAAAAGTATTATCAACGAAGATAGAAATAAGTATCAACTCAGTAGGATATAATAACAATAATATTTTCAGATATTTTCTACATTCATAAATGATTTAAATTCACTTCGTTTACACAAATCATGACATAACGACCTATTAATTAAGAAAATAAAAAAAATATTTAAAAATTTATATAGCACATTTAACAACTTTTATGGGTAATAACTTCGACAAATGACATTTAATTTTCCATATTATATCCATAGACTTGCAAGGATAAAGTAAACATCACTATAATAAGATAGATTTATTGGTAAAACTTCACAAATGTTTCCCAACATTCAACAAAGACAGTTAAAAGGTATTTGTTTTATTCAAAAATGAAATGGCCTCGCTATAAATAGTTTACATTTACGATTATAGATGGCGCGCAAATCCATTACAAATATTTATATAAATTATCCAAGATAAAATAAATACAAGTTGTGATTAAAATTATATATAAGTTTGAGTCAAAAGGCGATCCATCTAAGAGGTTTATATAAAAAAGAACATACCTGGATCTGTAGAGAAAAAAAAAACTTTTTTTTTCTCAAAATCGTAATTCAAAATTTGTATTTCTAGAGATTGCTCACTCTTTATCAATTTATTGCATAGTAAAAATAATTTACTAGACACTACAAGAATTTGTAAAGTAAGTTTACTGTGCAATAAATTGATAAAGAGGGAGCAATCTCTTGAAATATTTTGAGAAAAAAATTGTACTTTTTTTCCTTTACAGATCCGGGTACGCCCTGTTTTATATAAAAATACAATATAAGGTTAATACCCAAAACACATATTCATTTATAAAATATATAATTATATGAAAAACACAATATAAAAAATGAATAAAAAGGTGTTGATATTGAAAATAAAAAAGGCATATCATAACCAGGAGCACATGTGTTTTCCAGAAGGCAGAGCGCCATTTGGTGGAACAGAAATCAACTATTCATTGATTTAACCTGTTCCCTGATATTTGGCCAACCCAATTTATTGATGGTTTTTCTTGATTTATCAAGAAATTGGGTAGGCCAAATATCAGGGAACAGGTTAAACCAATGAATAGTTGATTTCTGTTCCACCGCGTTCCAGCGCCATCTGTAAAGTATATGTGCTCCTGGTCAGGATATGCCTTTTTAATTTTCAATCTAATTATATAAATTATTTAAAAACGTTCCTCGAATATTGATGTAGATAAATATAGAAGTATATTTCTGATGGCAGCTAATCCAAATGTGTTTACTTTAGATGTTGTTGTTTACATTAATCCCTCTTGGTAAACAATATCCAAGAAAAACATTCGAGAACTTCTGGGTGATTAGGGTATATCTGGAAGATAACCAATAATAGAAACAGAAATATTTACCATCTACAAATTAACACACTACACATATAATTATATATGCCATAATCGATAATTGTTTTTAAAATGTTTTATATAATATATTATGGAGGTTCAGATTAAATTATGGTAATTTTAATAATTAACGGTGAAATAAATTTAAAATTAAAACTTGAATACTTTTAAAATTCATATTAAATACATATTCGGATGTTTTAGATATTTCTCTTTGAACTATAATGTATTCTTTTGATGCTTTTCAGACCATTTTACTGTTGAACATAAATTTCCATAATAGCCTAATGAGATCTCAATTTCTAAAATATTAAGCATATATGTTGACTTTGCTTAGAATTTTTAATGAAACTGATTCCAATAATTATTAATTAAACATTATATTTATTGATTTACAAGAGAGAGAACAAAATATAAAAGGGAAACTAATATTAAAACAAAGGAACTTTTTTTCTGTTTCGGTTAGCGCCTATTTACCTGTGCGCTCACACACACTCTGTGGTAGCAATTATTTAATATATATATTCAACAATATATCATATAACATCATTATTTTACATTCTCTTTAAATAATATAACTTAATTTTGAATAATTTCAATCCTTTGTGTTTTAGCGTCGTTTTAATGTAAATTCAATAAATATTTAATTACATTATCAAAAGGTACAGAAAGGTTCATGAAATTTTGAAAGTTGAATATATGATTTTTTTTATATCGCCCCATCTGTATTTGGTAATATTAAATATTTATATAGCGACCGTTTCTTTTGGAAATAATACCATTTTCTTCTGCTCTTACTGCAATGATATTTGGAGGATTTGGTTCTAAACCGATGGGTGGGTTTACTACTCATGAGCCAGGTCTTCCCATAATTTTTACCATTATTGTAAGAGAGTAGAATTTAATTTTAAAAGGAATGGTGTGTATTACTCTAAATAGTATATATTTCCATATATTAATTTTTATGTTATTTAAATTAATTTTTCATAAGTTTTTCTTTCAAATTGGAGAAAATAAAGACAAATATTTAAATTCGAATGTATCAAAAATTCAATCGAATTTAGTAAATTTAGTCAAAATTTCGAAATTTCCATCAACTTTACTTAAAATTCGTTTATAAATATAAATATCTCTTAAGGTTATTTTATTTCAAATAATAATATATTTTTCAAATATATCCTATAAATGAATAAAAAAATGTTTGGAATTTTCCACCCTACAAATTGTTGCGCGTATTTTCTATATTTTAAAAGATAAAACAAATACCAAAATCACCAAGATTGCTAGTTACCCTAGCTACAACCATTAATAAATTTAACAACAATGAATCGTCTGCTAGGGAAATAAAGTAAATTATTCTTTTGGTCGAGTATTTAAAGAGTGGGGAGATAATTGCACCAAAACTATCGTCTGATTAGATTTATGGGGGCAATTCTGAGGTGTTGGAAAGAAAAGTGTTCTTTAATTGTTCCATTTGTGCCAACTCGGATATTTTAATTGGAGGCACTTTGTTGTTTGGGGAAGTTTTCTACAATCAATTTGAAATTCAATAGGTTATAATTAGAATGAATAGTCAAATTTTTTTATACCAAGGTAGAACGTTTTTTTATTTAAACTTTCTTTTGTATTTGATTTAATAGATGATTTTAAAGGCCTATTCTAATATCGCATATGTATATATGTATTTTTAAATAAATAGGCATATCTTGGATCAAAATATAATTTATTTTACCAATATTTCAGTTGGCTGAATGCCAACATTTATCAATGTATTATAATATATTAATGTGGTAAAATAAATTATATTTTGATCCAATATATGCCTTTTCATTTAAAGATTTATTTATGGATTGCTCTATTTTCAAAATGTATATAAGTGCAATGATATTCGCTTTTATATTTTCCTTAAATTTAAGGGTATTATGGCATATATTTATAATGTAAATTCTAGTTTTACATTTCAAAGCTAACAAGAATCAATGATAAAATCAGAGAACGCATATATGCCCTATATATAAAATTAAAAAATCACAGTTTTAGCATTATTTGGTTTATTTACTATTGATATACAAATATATGAACAAATTGAAAGTAAATAAAGGAACTTTTTTCAAAACTCCTATTACTTAATGATTTATGCGATAAAACTGAATAAGAGAAGAAAAGTTTCTTTATTAGAAAAATTATAACGGTGCGAGCTTTCGGGTAAAAACCCCTTCTACAGGCGTGGTAGACGTGACACTATAACATAGGTAATATGGCTAAAAAGAGAATATATACACATGATTATCTACATATTAGCGGAATATGCTATGCAAATGGGGATTTTTTATTTGTTATGACTATTGTAATTAAAGAGATAGTAGGCAAATAGGGCATTTGTATATTTGGAGTTTTGAGTCTATAGAGGAATATGTTAACGTAAATTACTGGATATGTGATATTTCAAAGAATTTTAGGAAATGATGCTATTACTGTAAGGCCAGGAGAGCACGATAGGCATCAGGAAGATCTATTTTGCGGTTGATGCTATTATGTCTGTGAGATTCTATGGATTCGAGAACTAATCGCTGGTGCTGGTTATGAATGCGTCTGTAATGTATGGTGGGGTGGTTGGTGTTGAATGTATGGCCGGTATTGAGTGTATGCTGGTAAAGGAGGGACCTGGTGTCTTGGTTGGAGATGTTTCTAGAATGCTCAGACATTCTGATGGCGACGGATCTGCCTGTCTCGCCAACGTATGTGGCAGAGCATTGCTCACACGAGACAGAGTAGACCGCGCCAACAGAATGGAGGGGATCAGGGGGGGCAAGCGATTTAGTATATGGGTGACGGAGGGATGTGAGCAGGTTGGGGGAGTTTTTATATAAGGTGCGGATACCGTATGCTTTAAGGCTTCTGGCTATGTCGGCTGAGGAGGGGGAGTAGGGAAGGAAACATAATGATCTGTAAATTTTAGGGTGGTTGGGGGGGCCAGGTGTATATGAATGTCTGTTGATGAATTTAAGCGGAAACGATGCTATGGAGAGGTGCGATATGATGAGATTTTTCTCTATTTCTTTAAATATATCGAGCGAACAGTGGGTATAGATTCTTTTGGTGAGAGTTTTTACTATGTTGATTTTGTGGGAAATGGGGCAGTGTGAATTGAAATGGGTATAACTGGGGGGACACTGTTTTTTGTAGTAGACTGTGGTGTGGAATGAGGATGCGGTACGTATTATTAGGATGTCTAGGAATGGGATGACCTGGTTTGATTCTATTTCCAAAGTGAAGGAGATGTTGGGGTTAAAACTATTGAGGGCTGCAAGTATGGTGCTCTCCTGGCCGTGTCTGCATAAGCAAAAGACGTCATCAATATAACGGCGCCATATTTGTATGTCTATGGGGAGGGTACGGGTGATCCAGTTGTCTATTTCGGACATAGCGACTTCTGCGACAATAGAGGAAAGAGGGCTACCCATTGGTGAGCCCTTAATTTGTCTGTAATGATTTTCTTGGAATGTGAAACAGTTCATGCTCAAGCAGAGCTTGGTAAGTTGTACTATGGCGGAAGCTGTATGGGAATTAACACTCTGTGAGTCAAGGAAGCGCTCCAGACTATCTATGATGAGATTGTGGGGAAGACTGAGGTAGAGGGAGGTTACACCTGGCCCCCCCAACCACCCTAAAATTTACAGATCATTATGTTTCCTTCCCTACTCCCCCTCCTCAGCCGACATAGCCAGAAGCCTTAAAGCATACGGTATCCGCACCTTATATAAAAACTCCCCCAACCTGCTCACATCCCTCCGTCACCCATATACTAAATCGCTTGCCCCCCCTGATCCCCTCCATTCTGTTGGCGCGGTCTACTCTGTCTCGTGTGAGCAATGCTCTGCCACATACGTTGGCGAGACAGGCAGATCCGTCGCCATCAGAATGTCTGAGCATTCTAGAAACATCTCCAACCAAGACACCAGGTCCCTCCTTTACCAGCATACACTCAATACCGGCCATACATTCAACACCAACCACCCCACCATACATTACAGACGCATTCATAACCAGCACCAGCGATTAGTTCTCGAATCCATAGAATCTCACAGACATAATAGCATCAACCGCAAAATAGATCTTCCTGATGCCTATCGTGCTCTCCTGGCCTTACAGTAATAGCATCATTTCCTAAAATTCTTTGAAATATCACATATCCAGTAATTTACGTTAACATATTCCTCTATAGACTCAAAACTCCAAATATACAAATGCCCTATTTGCCTACTATCTCTTTAATTACAATAGTCATAACAAATAAAAAATCCCCATTTGCATAGCATATTCCGCTAATATGTAGATAATCATGTGTATATATTCTCTTTTTAGCCATATTACCTATGTTATAGTGTCACGTCTACCACGCCTGTAGAAGGGGTTTTTACCCGAAAGCTCGCACCGTTATAATTTTTCTAATAAAGAAACTTTTCTTCTCTTATTCAGTTTTATCGCATAAACAATACCGAGAAGATTATCACTCGTTATTTACTTAATGATTTAATTAAATCCTTTGATTGGCCTACCGCCTCATACACATCACCAGACACTCTAAAAATGTTTTTGGTCCTAGAGGCCTCTTGAGAAACCAAGAAATGAGTATTTAAGGCCAAATTTGCGTAAATACGCTTAACACATGAAAAAACGATAGAAAAAAAAATAATAAAAAAGTCAGGTGTTGATATTAAAAATAAAGAAAGCATATCCTGACCAGGAGCACATGTGCTTTTCAGAAGGCGGAACGCCATCTAGTGGAACAGATATCACTAAACGTTGATTTAGCCTGATCCCTGATATTTGGCCAACCCAATCTCTTGATAAATCAAGATAAGCCATCCACGAAAGCGTTTCGCGCTGTTGGCGCTCGTCAGCGTGGAGTAGGCTGTACCACTGCGACCAAAAATATTTTTGGTCCCAGAGGCTTCTTGTGTTAAGCGTATTAACGCAAATTTGGCCTTAAATACCCATTTTTTGGCTTCTTAAGAAGCCTCTGGGACCAAATATTTTTCGTGGATGGCTTTTCTTGGTAGATCAAGAAATTGGGTTGACCAAATATCAGGGAACAGGTTAAATCAACGTTTAGTGATTACTGTTCCACAAGATGGCGCTCTGCCATCTAAAAAGCACACGTGCACCTGCTCTGGATATGCTTTCTTTATTTTTAATATCAACACCTGACCCACTTATTTTTTTATTTTTTCGTCGTTTTTTCTTATATAATTCCCTGATAAAAGCAGCGCCTTCTTCTACCCACCATGATTAGCATGGCCTGTTACGTGTACTAGGAGCAAAAAAGTATAAGTAAATAGTAAAAGTAAGCAAAAAAAGAGTATATGTTATATATAAAATTTCATTTAAACTGGCGGAAATTCTAATGTGTACGTTTATGATTACATCTAAAATATAAATATTCATTTATCCAGGAAATCTATCATATATTAATATTAATAATTATAAAATATTAGTTAATAAAAAGGCATATATTGGATTTAATAAAATATTTATAAAGATTTATGAAGTTTGAGGAGGGAAATGCATCTCATAATATTTGTATAAATCATAATATATTTTTAAAATAATATATTCGCCTTCAATTTGAATAATAATATTGCCAAGTAGCTCTGCAACTCCGGTCACAAGAAGCCCCATAGGACGCCTGTCAATCATCCCTGGACTCCGGGGGGTGGGGGCCACGGGTGTGAGGGGTTCTCGGAATCTGGTCGGCGGGGGGAGCTGACGTCGCTCATTAGGATTATCTTTAACTTGGGGTAAGTTGTACACTCTCTCTCTCCCAATAAATACCCCTTATAATAAAAAATAATTATTCCCAAATTTGCCCTTGCTTTATTTATCTCCGCGAAAATATATATTCATCGTTAGAATTATATTCCCAGAGTAAAAAAAAGCTCTAGATGAGCTCCATTGTTCAGAAAGGAACACTACTCTTGGTAAACTTTATAAAAAAGGGTGCTTACTTCCATATGTGTTATTTAAGTTATAAATTGTATTATTCCTTCCTAGGGTTAAATTCTGAAACCTTTATTCCAATAATTATTTCACATTAAAAATATGCATTATGTTATAATTATATATGTATAATTATGTTTAGTTAAACGTATATATATCGAATTATTTCGTAGTTATTTTATTTAAAAATATAAATATGTTTATTATATTTGAACTAAACACATAACCTGTTAAAATTTCTAATACTTAATATATATTTATTTAATTAAAATATGCGTTAACAATATATATTGTATATCTTTTAACTATCATACGCCATATACATTAAATGAAAGTTTTTCCTAGAAAGTGCCTCTTTTCTTTGAGTTTATAACGAGCAATTTAGGAACCAAAAGATAGATTATAACGACTAAAGTTTTAAAATAATTGCCCAATAAAGCGCGACAACTTTATTTTTGAAGAAAAGTTTTAAATTCTTACTCCCATTATCTCTTCATTAGCTTACGGCTAAAGATTCTGTGATAGAGTAGCGGATCAATGAGCAGACGACGCTATCCAGACGATCACTTCATTTTCCCGCGCGCGCGCGTGCAATGGTGCCAGTTGTTATTTTCCAACTTCTATCTATGAATATATTTTTAAAAAATATATTTTTAGAACATATGTTTTATTTTAATTTTAGGAGATATTCTCACATTTTATTTGTTCATTATACTGTTACTGTTAAATTATATTTTAAAAATGAATATGGAAAAAATATTTATATAAATTTTAAAAGGTATTTGTATCTATATTTATATGATAATATATGTACCAAAAGAGGCATTTCTTTATTAAAACCTGCATCAAAACGAAGCATTATGTTATTATCCTAGTAATATATTTTAATAGTGTTGAGATAAAGAATGATCCACAACACAGTTTTGGAAAATTTAGACAAAAAGCCAACTTGTGTACCATGGTTTCGGGCTTTGACACTCACCATTAGAGAGACGGTCTAGATATCATAACATCCCACGAGATGGGTTAGGAAATCGGTCAAATTTACTTTTAAAAAAAGATGTTTAAGCTGATGAAATGGCAAGTGATGATTCTTCAGGATAGAATGCAACCTAAATTTTAGGAGGATGAAAATCATGTACTGAAGGAGGCACCTCTCCTTTATACCTATATATGTATATGTAATATAAATGTCGAAATATACTAGATTATCATAGACCATATGTATAATAAGTGTGGCAGTCCATAATACTGTATATATAAAATTCAACGCTTTAGCTTAGCATGTAATGTCACAAATAAGATGAAATGAAGTTTCTAAAAGAGAAGTCATCTAGCAACAAAAGTAAGGCGAAGCACATTTCATAGGCAACAATGAACACAAATGGAAATTTTCTAAATAATCATGTAGACCCTACCCGGGGATCTTTCACAAGTCATTAGTGAGTTTTACGACCAGTCATTGGACGATCAACATCTCGTATCAGACCCACTTTGCCTGTGTCGCGCCGCTGACTTCTCTTAGGTGCCATCCAGTCTACCTCGTCCTTTTTGCATTAACCCAGACTCCTGAAACCACTGGGGCCATGACTGCCATGGCTCGTGGTACGATATATATATATATATATGCACTAGCAAAGTTTGAGGTCTCCTATCATGTTCAGTATATAGGCAGAATATATAGTATTATGTTGATGAAATAATCATCATTATTGTTCTTAAAATTTTATCATCATGACTTGAGAGCAAGAAATCGTTCTGAAAATATTTGATAATTAATTAAAATAATTATTTGAATAAAATAAAAACAATGAGAATGTGTGTTTTCGTAAATAAATGAATAAAATGCATTCTTTACTTCTATAAGTTTAAATATCTACTGTAATATATATGTTTAATTAATGTTTACACATGTAGATATACACGTTGGTTTAATTCTCCCTCTGATTAACTGTTCACGGTCACGTGAGCTTAATCAATCAATCAGCGTTGCGTTCATTAGCCATTATGTGTACAGTGTTTCTTTAGTCCTGAGTTATTGACTATCGAAAATTTATTTTAAATAAAGTATCACGTATTCGATGACAGAGTGCCATCTAAAATCCTCATATGGGCGGTCAGGACATTTTTGAATATCAACACCCGACCTTTTTACGTTTTTTCTATTTTTAAAAAAATATATATGTTGTGATGTAAAATGATCCTTTCGACTTATTGATGTATCGCAAATGATCATGCCGACTGACTGTCGTGATGTGTTTATCCTGTCGAATGACTGTAGTTAGCACACATAGAAAAGCCACACAAAACTGTTCATGCATAAACACAGGCTCTTGTAACAAGAGACCCACTCTAGCAAAGGTTTGGCTTTGAGCCTTATTTATAGTGTGGTGGTTTGTCTGAGTTTGAAGAAATGATTCAATTATTCATTCCAATGTCGAATGACTGTAGTGTGGTATGTTTGGTTGTGTCCGAATTGTCGTAGTATGCAGGTTGGTTAGATGCAGTCGTTATGGTGGCAACAATGGTCAGAGCGGTTTCAGGCGTGAAAGGGATAGCACAAAAAGACGAGGCATGTTGGATGTCACCTCGGAGATAGCGGCCAGCGCCTGTCGAGGAGGGTCTGATCTATTCTAGAGCCAGAGGGGAACTGGTGGTAATCTGACTATGTTTTTCAGACAGACGGTGTAATCGGAGACATTTCTCCTGACTGGGCGCCGGCTGTCACTCAATCTAATTTTATTATTTCGTTTTGTATTAAATGATGGCCAAATTAGCGAGTTAATTTGTATCCAAATTTTGTTTGTTATACTATAGTTATATTACCTATAGGGATATCAAGTATATATATTGAAAATAAAGCAATCCATAAATAAATAATCAATTAAAAAGGCATATATTGAAAAAAAAACATTTATTTTACAAATATATCAGTTGGCTGAACGCCAACCTTTATCAAGATATAATAACATATTAATGTGTGTCAACAACAAACTCAGCGCCACATAACGTCAATAGAATTAAGTTTAAAAAATATAAGCAAAAATATTTTAAAACTTAATTCTGTTGACGTTATGGAACGCTGAGTTTGTTGTTGATACATATTAATATGTTATAATATCTTGATAAAGGTTGGCGTTCAGCCAACTGAAATATTTGTAAAATAAATGGTTTTTCGATTCAATATATATGCCTTTTTAATTATATATATATTTATTGAGTTTGTTGTTGATATAAATACCTTGAAAAAGGTTGGTGTTCAGCCAATTTAAATATTATTTAATAAATTATTTTTGATCCAATATATGCCTTACTATAAATATATATTGTAAGAGGAATTGAATTTAGGAAGGTTTTTCAATAAATGCAGTCGTTTAGTAGAAAAAAAAATCTTCAGTACCAAGTAGTTTATTTTGAACTTTTATGAGTAAAATAAACATTAAAATATTTCACAATTAATTTGTTAAGTCAATTCTTTATTTTATAAACGATAAAAATAATGAAAATTATTCTAAAATAATATTTTCAAGAAATAAGTAAAGGGAACATATATTAATTGATAAAAATGACGTCTTAAAAATAGTCAAAATGTTTATAATTAATTAAAAATAAAATAGAATAGAATATTCTATGAAAATTATATAATATATATGTGTGAGTGATATTAATATATATATATAATATTTTAAGTATACTCGCGGGAACTTTATCATATTAAATTGTGGATCATTTAATATCAAAAGAAAAGAATACTGTATGATAAGTGAAATGAATGTCGACCAGCTATATTTTTCTATATTTAATTTGAAAGGTTAAATTTAAATCCTTAAATTTTCTCTTTTCCTCTATGAATATTAATGAGATGTTTTTCCTTTAATTTAATTTTTATTTTTCAGCGAAGAAAATGTTTTTACAATGGATAGACATATCTCTTTTTGAAATTTGTTGGAATAGATTTCATTGAATTCATTTTGTTGTTTATTTTGTATATTCATATCGATAATACTTTCAATTGATGAATTAAGGTGAAGCTATAAATTTATATATCAGTTTTATGTAAGTTGTATTGGGATGTAAGTCTAACACTTTTTTTAACGACAACAATTTTATAATTTAATAATATTTTTAAAATGGAAACTTTTTAACTTTTTTTTTTACTTATCCATAGTACACGTGGTGCAGGCCATGATAATCATGGTCGTTAGTTAGCGACTGCTTTTACTGTAAACGCACCACATGTCTACACATGTGAAAAGCAGTTCAACTTTGCACTTACAAATGTGCCAGAGCCCCGTTTGGTTACTTGCAGCTATACTATTTACCTTTTCTGTTTTGTAAGCAATAAGATATAAAATGACAAATATTTTAATTGAAAAGGAAACATTGTTAGTAGAATTATTGAAGTTTCAAAAATAAAATAATAAATTAAGGCAAAAAAATATTTTTTTGCCTAAATCCAATGGGGAAAAAAAAATATGTTATATTAAAATATTATTTATTCAAAATAATATTTCATAGATTCAAATATTCTATTAAATCGACCGCCAGAGGTCACGCTGTGCATATAAAAATCGTTGTTGTTGTTGTTTCTCGAGGGCCGGCTCAAATCTTCGTACATTATGTAAATAATCTTTTGTTTTCCTTGTTCTACTCTCCTTAATCCAGGCGGTACTTAATGTAAATACATATCTGTAATTATTTTCCAATATATTCTCTTCTCAATGAGTTTAAGCGCAAAAATATATATATATTTTTATTTTATTGGCGTTATGTGGCATTGAGCTTGTTGTTGACATAAATACATGTGATGATTTAAGACCATGGAATTGTTGTAAATAGTCTAGATATCTACTACCACATGTTCCACCCCATGACTGTATATAACTTCTTATGTACTGCACATAGAAAGCCTCAACTAACATCAATCTGTACCGCGTAAGAATCTAATAAAGTATAACAACTGTACAGATAGAAGGAATGGAGACTAACAGGAGAAGATTAAGGTTAAAACTAATCAGGCTTAGGTGAGAGTAGAAGTAAGACCTAGGAAGTAGGCCTAGAAGAGAACATAACTAAATAAAGTCACAGTTAACCTTCTGACCCCGGAAACCCTGCAAGCTAAGTTTAAGCCAATATTTCCTGGGCAAGACCGGACGTATCTTATGATCGCGGAAACCATAAAAGTCGAGTAACGCCCCGTATTTCCGGAGCAAGGCCGGATATATCTTCCGTCAAAGGCAGTAGCAAAGACCAATTAGAAAGAATCACCTAAATAGGTCAACCAATAGAAAAAGGCCATGTGACACCTTTCGACCAAAGGGAAAGAAGACAGGTCGTGGTGTTAAATCGAGAAGCAAGAATTGTCAGTCTACGCTTGGCTCTCAACAAGGTAACACTTGCTCTAAAGATCTCCCTCTCTCCTCATCCCATTCCTTCTTGACGTCAGACGCTTTTAGTGGAATCTCTGTTTGTTTATTTCACCTTTGGCCCAGCTGTGTCGCCTTCCACCACGACTGCACGGTAGAGTTGACATCGAGGTTCGTCTAGCATCAGGTAACACTGGTCCCAGAGGTCCCAAGATATCACAGACTCCCCCGTCCAAAGAGTCGACAGGATAGTGGACGCCAAGGTACAAGTAAGCAAATAGACCACTGTCTGTACAGAAAGATGGAACAGGGAAGAGAGGAGGATTCAAAGGAGCCCATGAAGACCGATCCCGACTACGAAAGTGGCGAAAACCCCACTTTTCCGAAGAAAGAAACCACCCTCGGTAGGACGCAGGAAATCGCCCCCAGCCAGGAAGACGTCACGCCCCCGCCGCCGGTGTCAGATGTCCTAGGGAGGTTGACGACGACGCTACATCAGCTTTCTGCCGTGACCGGACATCGCGAGAGGTGGAATCGCTACGATGGTTCGTACGAGGCGCAGAGCTTCTTCACCAACTACGCCGCCCAAGCAGATCGGGCCCAACTACAATACTCTACAAGACTGGGAAAACCACCAAAACTCCTGCAAGCACCCCTCCGAGTTACCAACACGCGAGCGTATGTTACCTGCTCCCCCGACCATCTCTAAACCACGAGCCCAGCGCAAGCAGTGAACTCTTAACTGTCCCAAGGAACCTCCAACCACGGCACAAGACCAGTCCTGTCCCGAAATACAAGACAGCACAACAGTAGGTTCCTCCATACATAACTTTTGTTGAACTATTGCTCGTTCGAGCTGAACACACTGTCCAATAATGTAAACCTACTCTACTAATTGATACAGGAGCATCTATCGCTATAATTAGGCAGAATACCTTTAAAATAATAGAAATAAGTTTTCAAAATAGAATATCTACCCATTTAACTTAACTATTAACGCCATAGCTAACAATATTTTCACCATAGATTATATCTTTTTAAACGTAAAAATAAGTAACATAACGCGGAATCTAAAATTCCATATCATCGATACACCCTTGCCTTTTATCATATTATCCATTAACTCCATAAAAAGATTTCTACTAATTATAAACTGTCCTCAGCTACTCCTGTATCAAGATAATGTACCTCTACCAACTACCTTATACAAATTCACCTCGTGCAAGCAACACGTGTCCCATGGACAGGTTAATACAACTGTCCCATTTACTAAATCTTCCCCTCCTGGAACGGGTTGCTCACACGTGGTGAACTCCAACACTCTTATTTGGCCTCAATGTAATGTTCCTGATCCTATTTTCAACGCCTCTATGTCCTCCTCTTGCATATCTTTGGACACAAGTAACCTAGGTCACTGTCCCTATAATTTACACAAGGTACTGCATCAATTTACACCCGTTTTCGCCGCCAATAAATACGACGTCCCTAGGCTTAAAATACCTCCCGTAAAAATCAATACTACTTCGGACAAGGTAATTGCCTTATGTCCTTATCGCGTACCCCTAAATGACCAACTTGAAATACAAACACAAATCGAACACATGCTTGAACACGGTATAATTACAACCTCAGTATCTCCCTATGCCAGTCCTATTACGCTTGTCAGCAAGCGTGACAAATCAAAACGCTTTTGTGTTGACTATCGTAGGATTAATGAAATCATTGCACCAGACGTCCATCCTCTCCCATTGATAGAGAATATACTCGACAAACTCTCACGCGCCAAATATTTCTCCTCAGCCGACATATCTTCTGCCTACTGGCAGGTCGAAATAGATCCCAGTTCCCGTCACCTTTTAGCTTTCGTGACATTAGACGGGCAATACGAATTTTGTAGGCTTCCTTTTGGGATGCGCAACTCACCACAGATTTTTGAACGTGCAATAAACCAAATATTCCAAACATATAAGTTAAACTTCATAGCCCACTATTTCGATGATTTTATTATCTTTTCGGATACCTTAGAAGAGCATATTCAACACGTAGAAAAATTCCTGGAGATCTGTCAACAGGAAAATATTAAACTAAACTATAAAAAATGCGAATTTTTGAAGACATCAATAGAATTTCTAGGATACACTGTTAAGAACGGAACTTACACACCGCAGACCCGTAACCTCGATATTATTAACGCTATCAAACCTCCCTTCAACCAAAAAACGTTACAGTCCTTTTTAGGAGCCGTCAACGTGTATAACAAGTTTATACCAGATTATGCCCGTCTCAGAACCCCACTCAACCATTTACTTAAAAAGGACACTAAATGGCAATGGGACGAAAAATGTCAACCGGCATTCACGGCTCTCAAGGAGAGCTTAACAAGTAAGCCCGTATTACATCTGTATCAGGATGGCTTACCCTGCCGCTTGTACTGTGACGCCTCCACCCAGGGAATCGCAGGAATTCTCAAACAAGTACATCCGGATGGAAAAGTTCATCCCACACAGTATTACAGTAGAGCACTACGCCCTCACGAACGCAACTATACCATTTCAGAGTTAGAATGCTTAGCGATCGTAGAAAGCATCGAAAAATTCCGCATCTATCTATCCGGTACCAAATTCACTGTCTACTCCGACCACCAAGCCCTACAATGGCTTAAAACTATTAAAAACCCGTCAGGACGACTTTTTAGGTGGAGTTTAAGACTATCCACTTACGACTATGAAATACAGTACCTCAAGGGAACCCAGCAACACGAGGCCGATTTGCTTTCTCGCAATCCATTTTGTGGATTTATCAGTGCCCGTACTATTAAGAAACACCAACCGAATATCACAGATACCAGTGTCGCTGTAGACGTCAACGGTCTACACACCATACGGCGTAAAGGTGTAAATCGAATAATAATACCCGAAGCTCTTCAACACTCGCTTATGAACCAGGTTCACAGCGAATACAACCATCCCGGTATCTCCCAAATGGCTCGCCTAATCTCTACTCAGTATTACTGGAAAGGTATGGCCAAATCCATACAAAAATTTGTAAATTCCTGTCATACCTGCCAAATCATCAAAAGACCCAAAGGTAAGCCTTATGGCACCTTAGGACAAATTCCCCCACCACAACAGCCGTTCGATTTAATATCAATAGATACAATAGCCTGATTTTCGAAATACGGACACTCCAAGACGTATCTCCATGTTATAGTGGATCACTTGACCAGATACGCTTGGGCATTCCCATCGAAATCTACAAGTACCTTAACGTACATCCAAACCCTAAAAAAGGTACTACAACAAGGGTCTCCAAAACGTCTACTTTCGGATAGAGCGCCCGCATTCACCTCCGAAAAATTCCGCAAATTTCTGCTATCTCGCGGTATACAACCACTGCTTACCACCAGTAACAATCCGCAAGCTAACGGATTGATAGAACGATTGAACGCCACCATCACTGGAAAACTAAGGTTACTTTATCTCGAAAACCCGAAGACATCTTGGACCAAACTAATTAAACAAGTTGTCCAAATCTATAACCAATCCCCGCACACCGTCACAGGTTTCCCACCGATCTTCTTGATGTTTAATAGCATCCCACCAGAACTAAAAAATCATTACAACCCGTTCCCCGACGTAGAGAAGGCTAGGCAACTTGCCTCCAGCAGAACACAGCTTAAGCATGAAAGGGACAAACAAAGATATGATAAGGGTCATCAAGCCCCGCATTTCGAGATTGGTGACCTAGTCCTCGTAAAAAATTATAAACATCCCGATACGGGAAAATTGGCACCATACTTCACAGGTCCGTTTACAATTATAGAAATAATATCCCCAAACGTAGTTCGAATTAACAGACCAAATCGACCCCTAAATAAAGAAGATGATACAGTTCATGTGAACAAACTTAAATACTATACAGAAGATATCTTATTCCTCGCGCCCCAGCCTCTAATTCCAACACCTCGCGTAACACCTGATGTCCACTTGATAGAATTCGGCCATTTATGTCCCACAATATTTGACGCGCAGAAATCCCGTCTTATACCCCGACTTGCTCAGCGCCTTTTCTGCACCTTAATGCAGAGATCTTCCAATAAGTTGAAAGAAAGCAAGCAGCCTCGCAAAAGGCCCCCCTGACCTAAATCCGGAATCACATTAAAAATAGGTTCGCTCCCCCTCGCCCCCCCGAGCAAACAAACAGCCGACATCTTGTTACCGCCCGTCGCCACCCCGATGTCACTCTAATGGATTTTCGCTACCTATTAAATTAAACATTAGTGCGTACATTTACTAACAAATCTGTTCACTAACATTCTCTCGCCCTCGATTAACTTGTCCACTTAACATCGACACTTAGAACCAAGGACAACATTTTACCTAAAAATCACACACACCCACACATGTTTAAAAAAAAAAAAAAAAAAACAACAACAACCCTTTATCGGTTAGAATAGATCGCCGTGTTTCTCCTGCACACACAGAATAAATGCCGCTTTAGGAAGAATCACGTTTTCACCTAAACGTGGCGCAGGGAACAAAAAATCGACAACATCAGGACTCCGTAGGTTTCACAACTGGAAACAATGTGATCCAAGAGTCGCGTCAAACATAAAATAAATTCGATAAGTTAGAAAAACTTAGGCCAACAAGACCAAAGATATCAATCGAGGACAATTTAAAGCTCTCTCTACCCATCCTAAAAAACAGGAACATTACGTTTGGCCTACAACTTTCCATTCTTTCACGATATATAATTTCTATGTATAATCTTACTTTCTCTTCTTTATCGATAAACATTTTTTTTTTAATTTTCATTTTAATATCTTGTATATAATCATTATATAGCTCTTATAATTGTTTTTTTTTAGGTCAACCAATCAGTTTAGATTATTGTCATTTTATTTTATTTTTCTTTACCAAAACTTATTTACTTTTGCTTTATGACTCTATTCTATAATCAAATTTATATTTTATCTTTCATATCTAATAATCTCAAGTTTATATTTTTTGTTTATATCTCACTAATTTGCCTTTTGTCATTTTATATTTTTTCTCACTTTATAAATTAGATGTTATTTACATTGTTTCATCTTCCGCTACCATGTCAATGCTATCGAGTATATTACTGCTCATTTTTAATTTTTCATTTAATATTTTCACTTTCTATTACCCCTTATATACTGCTGTAGTGTGTTAATCTTTGTATCATATCATCACTATTTTTACTTTTTTTAAAGATTACTTTACATTTAACTTCGCAATTCTATTTTCGATTTTTTTAAATCCTTTAACGCTATATGCAAAGCCTTAATTTCGCAATTTCACATCTCAATGATATATTCTTTTATAATCAAACTAAAAATCATGATCTAAAAACAGGGCAATCTTCAATAACCTCTTAAACAACCACTTTAAAGGTTACTTCTTAATAAATACTAACCCTTTTCCGCAGGAACTTTTAACTCCTTCGCAGGCTAGACTTGACCTACTTTGATTTCGTAATTAACAATCTTGACACACCGTCCCCCAGATTTACCTATCCCTACTTCTGGCTTGGATACGTGCAAATTGTATTTTTTTTATATATTCCAGGGCACTCTCATGCCACACGCTGGCACATCTTTTTTTTTATTTTACTCTTTTTCTCGCTAAGCCCCTGACGACTCTAATTAAAACTTTGGTTTCTGGTCACTGATCTTCGCCCTCTTTATCCTGCATGCGTACGTCTTAACGACTAATTACTAAAACCCATAACAATCACCCTTATCTTACTATTCGATTGTGGTACTGTAACTTTATTCGGTCCTTAAATTTACATGTGAAACATGGCCTAGGTTTTCCGCGCCGTGCACATTAAATGGTTTGGGACTTGAGTCAAAGTGACATTGCCGCAACCAAGTAATAACTAACCCCTCAACCCTTTCTAACGCCCATCACGAAGAGATCATGATTTACCCATCCAATCATTTATATTTTTACCTATAATCATTATATGTTCTCTATTAAATATTTTATTCATATTTTTATTTTTACTTGTATGTTTAATATTAGTTGTTTATGCTTTATTATCTCTTATGGATATACAGAACTCAACCCCATGTTATATACCAACTCACTTTAATTAATTTTTAAAAAAATTACTTCCTTAATAACAGTCTTCCTATTCCGCTCTCTTAAATCCCTCCATATGAACCCTCTCACATCCGGGGCCATCTGTGATGATTTAAGACCATGGAATTGTTGTAAATAGTCTAGATATCTACTACCACATGTTCCACCCCATGACTGTATATAACTTCTTATGTACTGCACATAGAAAGCCTCAACTAACATAAATCTGTACCGCGTAAGAATCTAATAAAGTATAACAACTGTACAGATAGAAGGAATGGAGACTAACAGGAGAAGATTAAGGTTAAAACTAATCAGGCTTAGGTGAGAGTAGAAGTAAGACCTAGGAAGTAGGCCTAGAAGAGAACATAACTAAATAAAGTCACAGTTAACCTTCTGAACCCGGAAACCCTGCAAGCTAAGTTTAAGCCAATATTTCCTGGGCAAGACCGGACGTATCTTATGATCGCGGAAACCATAAAAGTCGAGTAACGCCCCGTATTTCCGGAGCAAGGCCGGATATATCTTCCGTCAAAGGCAGTAGCAAAGACCAATTAGAAAGAATCACCTAAATAGGTCAACCAATAGAAAAAGGCCATTTGACACCTTTCGACCAATGGGAAAGAAGACAGGTCGTGGTGTTAAATCGAGAAGCAAGAATTGTCAGTCTACGCTTGGCTCTCAACAAGGTAACACTTGCTCTAAAGATCTCCCTCTCTCCTCATCCCATTCCTTCTTGACGTCAGACGCTTTTAGTGGAATCTCTGTTTGTTTATTTCACCTTTGGCCCAGCTGTGTCGCCTTCCACCACGACTGCACGGTAGAGTTGACATCGAGGTTCGTCTAGCATCAGGTAACACTGGTCCCAGAGGTCCCAAGATATCACATACATATGTTGTTATACCTTTAAAAAGTATGGTGTTCAGCCAATTGATACATTTGTAAATATTATTTTGATCCAATATATGCCTTTTCAATTAAACATACGTATATATTGAAAATAGAGCAATCCATAAATAAATGTTTAATTTAAAAGGCATATATTGGATCAAAATATCATTTATTTTACCAATATTTCAGTTGGGTGAACGCCAACCTTTATCAAGGTGTTATAACATTTTAATGTGTGTTAACAACAAACTCAGCGCCACATAACGTCAACAGAATTAAGTTTTAAAAAATATTTTGTTATATTCAATGGGGAAAAATTATATATATATATATTTATTTATTTATAATATGGACAAAATAAATTTTATAAAATATAGGTGTGAATATTTTGAAAAATTAACAATGACACCTATTTTATATTTATAATTATTTGTACTATGTGCAAAAAAA
Source organism: Cordylochernes scorpioides (assembly GCA_030710605.1). NCBI lineage: Eukaryota > Metazoa > Arthropoda > Arachnida > Pseudoscorpiones > Chernetidae > Cordylochernes > Cordylochernes scorpioides. Next base: position 28,719,841 of record CP092876.1, read on the forward strand.
GGATTTTTCATATAAAAAATATATAAAAATAACAAAATGTATATAAAAGAAACTGAAATATTGGTAAAATAAATGATATTTTGATCCAATATATGCCTTTTTAATTAAACATACGTATATATATATTATGTTAAATTATATATAAACATATATATCATATTAAAGCACTAGAATTATAAAGTTGGATATTTGTACATTTTTATTTCAACTTCAGGAGAAAACAACCTGCCTTATATTTCTTATAGGTATTGCAAACTAATAAGGTTTGTAAAATTCGAAACTATTTTAGACGGGTATGATTCTTTTTGAAATTAAACAATTATCTACTGCCCTTACTGCAATTGAAAATTAAATGCTGTAAGGGCAGTAAAAATTGTTCAATTTCAAAAATAATCTTACGCTTCTATAATAGTTTCGAATTTTCATAACAGATGGCGCGCTAGTGCATCATAATAAGGTTTTTGCATAAGTTAATTTGGTGGTTGGTATTATAATTGTGTGTTGTGAGTTATAAATTATTTTCATTAAAAAGGCGATATGCATATAACTCTTCAATACATGAAATATATATATATTTTTAATTTCAATTTAGTGTTTTTAATTCCAAATATATATAATAACATTTTTATAATTTAATATTCAGATTTTATTCGCTTAATATCTATTTTTATCGCTCAAACATTAAAAATATTGAAAATGCAATTCATATTCTACTTTACTAAATTGCAATATCAATTTTTTATTGTTTGAGCTATAAAACTAGATATCAAACGAAATATTAAATTATATAATATAATATTTTATTTCAAAGCAAAAAATCAATTGAAATTTCTAAAAATATTTCATATATTGAAGTTATATTTTGAATATAATATTATTCAAAGCGTTTTTAGAATATATAAAAAAACAAGAAATAAAATCTATATATAATAGCCCTTTAAATATATATAATATATATAGAACACATTTCATTTTGTTTATTATAAAATAAATTATATTTGTGGAAGCTTTTTGCTAAATTGAATTTATAAATTGCATAAAGGGCACCTTGTTATTTGTTGTAGAGTAAATTGAATCAAATTTATTTAGATTTACTTCCAGATTTTTCTAAGGCTTCTATATATTAGGTTAACCACGTTTTTCATTTTCTATATGTAACATAAGAAGAGGGTTTTTATAGATAAAGTTTTTTAGATATTACATTGATATGGAAAATTTTATATAAATAGGAAAATATCATACCAAACATAGTTCAATTGTACCTATACTTGGTGTAAACTACTTCAATTTGAAGTTTTTAATATGTTATTGGATTATAAATAGAATTTCTTTACTTTGGAAATAAAATAAATATAAGGTATTTATTAATTGTCTTTATTTATACTTTATCGTCTGTTATATAAATAAGTTTTATACATTTAATGGAAAATATTTTACACTTCAAAAACGATACTTTACACTTCAATAACGATATTTTACACTTCAATAACGATATTTTATACTTTAATGATCATATTTCCCTCTTTAACAACACGATATTATATATTCAATGACAACATTAATGCTTTAATAACATTTGATAGTTTAATGACAACATTAATGCTTTATTGACAACAGTTTACACTTTAACAATATTTTTTGATCGTGATCTATCAATTGTATTTGATATTTTAACAATAATAAACATTTTTAAATATAATTTCAGTTTCAATAAAATACTTTGAATTTAATTGCTATTTGTTAATTCATAAACATTTTATATATGTTTTAATTAAACAATAGAAATTATGGAGAATTGAGATTTTCTCAAGGATAATTAATGTTGAATATGTCGTTGAATTTCCTCTTATAATCTCAATACAAGCAGTTCCCCAGCCTAAACTTCATCTGTTTTGATAAATATTGATCTAACGAACCATTATAAGAATGAAGGAAATGCTAATTCTTGCTAATATTTCCTCAAAACTAATAAAATACATTTAAAAAACAGACATTTATGAAAATGGACAAGAATTTATTTTGAAAATAACTTGTGTCAGATATATAATAAAGTATTAATCTCATATTAAAAGTATTTAACTCTCTCTAATACAAAGTAATAACGCGCCATCTATATATAAAGACATTAAGACGCGAATGTTTCTTTTCACAAATAAATCGAATTTCTACTGTCCTCATTACGATGAAACAATATTGGGAGGGCTTGGCTCATCAGTGGTGAACCCTCTCAGCGGTTTCGTCAATTTAATCTTTGAGAACGCTTCTATAGATCTCTAATACTGTATTAGATCATTCTGCTTTTATATGTTACACTGAATGGTGGAATCTTATAAATGGTATTTAATCAAACTATAGACATAAGCATTATTTGAGAAACTCTCAAAGGCACTATATTTATATGGGTTGATTAAAAAATATATAAGAATTGTAGAACGACCTTTGAAATTATCCCGCATGTGTTTCTTTTGAATTAAAAAAATCGAAATTTTATTTTAAGGATAAATAACGATTATTTCTAACCTTAGAGATGACATATGAAAGGATGAATTGGGAAGAGTAATGATAAACGGAAAAATAAAGTGTCCAGGGATGGGAATCGAACCCACAGTGTTCCGCTTACCGGGCAGATGTCCACTATTATACAATCATAAGCCGCATTATATTGTATTATAAATATATAAGAATGTTAAAATACAAGTAAATAAACATTTCGATGTAATGCCTCGACAAAGGTTGGCGTTCAGCCAGACGAAATATTGGCAAAATAAATATATTTTTTTAAACCAATAAATGCCTTTTTATTATATTTATTTGGGTATTAAATAGCAGCTTTCAGTAATGAAAATTTCAAACTTTGATTATTGCATAAAATATTCCAAATTTTCATTATCATTCAAGGGGTTAATGTAATCTATCTATACCAGAATTATATCCACTTCAACTAAGTCAAAATCTCGATATTTGAATCACTCTAAAAATATTAAGAAATAAATATAATATAGTTAGTAAATTTTTCAATTAAAATTCAGAAATATAGAATATATTAGATTTTTAAAACGATGAAGTATATATAATTATAAATTATAGAATTCTACGTGTGAAATATGAATGGGGTATTAATTAGAGAGTTATTGATTTTAAAGAAAATGTGTGTTAACCTGATATTCATTTCCAAAAAATTTTGTTAGGCGATAGTACATCAAGTTACATGGTTATAAATTGTGAGAATTAATGGATATTGATGAAGGTTTAAACGATCGAATTTTGACAATGATGGACCAGGATCGAATCCTGCAATGGACACTCTTTTCTAAAGAAGCCTACGTTTTTTGGTTGAAGAATTTCAGCATAATAGAAAATACTGTAATACAAGCTTATGTATGTATCATATGTAAAATATGTTTGTGCTTTTATTTACATAGTTTTATCTTTTGTAAATAGAGCAATCCATATTTAATTCATTAGATAATAAAAAGGCATATATTAGATTTAATAATAGATTTATTTTGCCAATATTTCGGCTGGCTGAATGCCAACCTTTATCAAGGCATTACATATTTGTATACACAAACTCAGCGTCGCATAGTGTTATAATATCACAGTTGAAATAATTTAAAGTTGAAATGCACAAATTTCACACACCTACTTTGTATTTTAAATTATTTCAACTGTGATATTATAACACTATGCGGCGCTGAGTTTTTGTGTATACAAAAATGTAATGCCTCGATAAAGGTTGGCGTTCAGCCAGCCGAAATATTGGCAAAATAAATCTTTTATTAAATCCAATATATGCTTTTTTATTATCTAATAGTTTTATCTCTTTATTTATTTTGTGTATGTAGAATATATATACAAAGAGGTTCATACAAACTAATGCCAAAACCTTTTAAAATCTTAAATTCTATTTTTGTTATAGAATTATTACAACGTTACGGTTATATTAAACAAGGCCTTCACACGAACTAAATCTTAACTCAATATTTCCAGTCAATTCAAAAGGTATTCTTTTAACATCCACAACAAGATGTGTTTTACGTTCAAAAGAGGAAATAAACAAATAGTTTTATGAAATAATTCAAACGTTTTTGGAACAGATAATATATGAAAATAAATGTTCATAATGTTACTCAGATTATAAATGTAAAATATAGTACAAAAGTAAATTGTCCCGGGATCAGATTGATAAATTGAGAAAAAAGGCAACTCCTGATCGTGCAACTAAAAACTAAAGTTGATGATGGCTTGCGCCATCTATCGGAATATCAACTAATCGTTGATTTTTAATTATTCCAGAATTAGCCTAATACCCATTCTTGATTATTAAAGAGAACGCGTACATGATTAGCTTTTCTTGAATAAACAAGAATGGGTATTTTTGGCCATTTCTCTGGAATATTTAAAAATCAATATATTGTTGATATTTATTCCGAGAGATGGCACAAGCCATCAGAAACCTTTAGTTGAAGGATCAGAAGATGCCTTTTTTCTTAACATATTTAAATTATTCATCGATTTAAAAAAAATACCTTTATTTTACTGAAATTATTTCAATTAATCTTTATAAATACAAATATTTATGTATTAAAATTTAAAATATATAATTATTAATTTCATTTTTTTAAATAAATTAATGTAAAGTTTGTTTAAATGTCAATATCCATTTGAAAGGTTTGTTAGATTACTTTTCTAAAAATATTTAAAAAGCGGATAAAAAAATTAATCATATATTTTGCTTTTAAAAAATAAAAAATTTAATCTCACTTTCTACTTAGAAGAAATCATTTAATAAAAAAAAGATATATTTTTCTATCTAAAATTAATTGCTTGTCAAATTATTTGGATAAAGAAGAGAGTGAAAAAAAGGCGGGAAGAGTGAAATAATTTTAAAATATCTTTTGATAAAAATTGAAGCGTAGAAAATCTTCTTTTCCATATTTTCAATAAAGATTTGAAATGCAATTTAAAGGGTGAAGATCTACAAAAACTCTGACAGTTTCTTTTCACCTAGCATCTTGTAATTGGATGAAATTTTCTCGGTGGGTTACACGAACGCCTTGCAACACAACTAATCCTTTTTCCATTGACAGACATTAGGTTTGTGTTCGGCTGGTATCTTAATAATAGGCTTTTTTATCCATTTCACGTGGCTTCGTCTCCAATACTTATTTCTTACTATAATAAATGAATATACCGTGTATTAATTATATATATATTAGATAATAAAAAGACATATATTGGATTTAATAAAATATTTATTTGCCAATATTACGGTTGGCTGAACGCCAATTAGATATTTTTCGTTATCTATGTGAAATAAAACAATAGCTTAATATTAAATGAAAAATGAATATATATAAATATCAACATTTTCGATTTTCATTCAAAATGTTCATATTGATATATTTTTATTTTGTCTTTAAAGTGTGAAACATATTATATGGATTGCTCTATTTTCAAAACGATATATATATTAATAGTAAATTTTTTTTTGGAAAAAAGAGGAAAAGTAAAATATTAAGAACTACAAATTTTGAATTAATTTTGAGAGTCAGTACAAATTTTATAAATCTTGAAATTCTCATAACATTACTATATTTATATATTAATATATTCAACTCTACATTACGAAATCAATATATATATATTGATTTTGTTATGTAGAGTTGAATATATTTGCTTTTAATTAAATATAATATATGTCATCTCTCTTTTAGTTTTGAACAAATTAATAATTATTTATTATAACCTGTTATAACCTGGGTTCAGACAATGAAACAACAAATAACAAGTTTATTTACAGCTGAAATGGTTTCAAAGAATTATGCGATTTTACCTTTAAGAAAGTATTTTAAATTTATTATTTTCAAAGAGAGAGGGAAAAGAACATTTAACAATTTACATTACAATTACTAATTTTGTAAACAAAACAAAACCACTCCTTTGTTCTCGTTTTTATATTACAGTTTTGTCAGTCTAAAAGTATTTCAAGATTATTGATTTACTTTTCTTCTTTTTTCCAACATAACCCTGGTATATATTATATATAATGTATAAATTCCATATTTTAGCTGTACAATTATTCAATTATTTATAATTAAATATAATAGTACCTTTTATAGAAATGTATTACTTTTTTAGTTTCATATATTAACAAATTATATTTTTCTTTACAATATATTTATTCATAATTAAAAGGTATAATTATTAGTATTTTATATTCTCAAAAATAAATCTGATTAGATATTTACCTTTAATATCTATATACTAATTATTATTTACTCTTTTTAAATGTAAATAATATATATTATAACATATAAATTTAAATATATTTGAATTTATTTGATATCGAAAATATCTTAATGATTTAAATGAAATATTTTCCTTTCAGTTATTTTATATATATTTTTCGGAAGTATTAAAAAATATATTTTTTTAATTAAAAAGGCACATGTTTTGTTTCTTTAAAAATCAGGATGCAGAGATGAACAATTATTTATATTTATTTTAAGAGAGGGAACTTCCTAACTAATGACTTATTTATCAATTATTTATTTACAGCCTAACTCGAGCTGTTTCTACACAAAAACATAAACAAACCTGATGATAACTACTCTTTCTTTTAAATTCACTCAATTATTTACAATTACATCACAGCACACACAACTTTTTTTTTTAATATAAAGGTTTTTACATTTTAAATATTAAAATCTCACTTTAATGCAAAATAATAACATATTCAGTTATAAAACAATATTTAATGTTAAATAAAAATTGAATATATAGATATCAACATTTTCGATTTTCTTTCAAAATGTTCATATTAATATCTTTTTATTTTGTCTTAAAAGTTTGTAAAATATTTTATATTTGCACAAAGTTCTAAATTGTAAATATTAAATATCAAAAATACTCTTTTTTTATATATAAAATATCCTTGTTGAAATTGGGTTTTAATTATACTAAGTACACTTTATACAGGTCATGACAATCATGGTGAGTAGTTAGTTATTGTTTTCACAATAGATGCACCAAATGTCGAACATACATATAAAAAGAGATTTAATTTAGCACTTACAAATGTAATAGTGCGTTTTTTTGTTATTTGCACTAACTCTTGGGGTTGAACAGTTAAAAGAATCAGAGAGGCCATTGAAGAATAGTTTTCAAAATAGAAAGTGTACAATGTGGGATTCGATTCTGGGTCCAGATTAACAAATTTAACAATCTATGCCATACTACCAACAGGCTATTTTATAATTACAAATGTCCTTCTCAAAATTTTGATGTAAATGTTAAAATGAAGAAATCCTTAATGAAATCAAAAAGATGATCCAACGCTCTTTAAATGCAATTTTTACTAAAGTTATTTTATAAACTAGATTTAAAGATTTTTGATGTATAAATATAATATTTTTATTGATTTAACTGTTTATAAATATTTATATTTTAATATAAAATAAAATATTATTTATTTTTAATATAGTTGAATTTGTGTTTGTTATCAAAACATGTAAATTTTCAATAAAATTAAATATATTATTATTTTTAAAATATATTTATGATATATAAAAAATAATAAATACACAGGAGGAAATTCTCTATATTTTAAATTTTATAAATAAATATATTGATCGAATTATATATTTTATATAATATGAAATGATTAAATATACGTTAAAAGTCAAGGAATTTAAACACAAACGATTATTTTACAAAATAGGGTTAATTTGAATTAGGGCGTCTAACAAACTGCCTACAAATATAATGTAATGTATAATTGACACTGTATGACATAAATTACATGGTGTATGTTATAAATTGACGTTATATTATGAATTGATGCCTTGATTGATTGAGTTAGGTAGTGAAATATGGTAGGCCTAGAATTGATTGAATATCCAGTTGGCTTGACATCAACAAAATATCATACCATCAATTTTATCAGACGATTACTTTAAGAGGTTTACTTAAATTTGGTCTAGTCTTTTAGTTTTTATAATATATATTAAGGAGAGATATCTTTTTCAGTATATATATATATATGTTATGAATATTTTGTTTTGTTGTTGAAAAAGATAGAAAATTGAAGGTGCAGTCGTGAAAAAGGAAAATATAATTATTTACCCATCAAGTAGTTTTTATTTTCAATTACTTGAAGCAAATTACACATAAAAATTATTTTTCACAGTAATATAGAAATTATAAAATGAATTCTCTATATTCGTGATTTATAAAAAAGGTAGGTTAACTATACATATTTACAACAATATTCAAAGTGGTATCTTCTAAATCTATGGTCAAAAATGTAGAACAGTTAATGAAGGAAAATAAAATAAATGTTTTTAAAAAAATAAAATAATTGCATTTTAGATTATATAATATATATACTTGTGTGTATATATATTATTAAGAATTTATATAGATAATATATTTTTATTTTGAGATTTTGCTTGGTTGCTTTTAAACTATAAAATATTATTCTACATTAAATAGGGTTTCAATACCTTCAAGCTTTAATTTTAAATTTCAGAATGACGTTGTTAAACTTGAAATTTTGTTGTAAATCTTAAAACTGTTTCTAACTATATTTTTAGACAATCATTATAGGTTTAATACCTTCAAATATGCAAAATTTATATCAAAATTGTTCTCATTGATATATAAAATTCACTATTAAGAGAGAGTAAGAGTTTTTAAAAAGTATAAATATCTATTCCAGTTTTTTTTTTTATTGTCAGAAAGTATAATGCATACATATATTCGCGTTTGAAACTGTGTATATCAAACTAGAAACTCTCTTTTTAAATAAAGAGGTTTGATGTAAGTTTTTAAAACTTATTTTCATTCGTGTGTGTGTGTATCAAAATAAATTGAATGTTTTTTTTTTTTCATTGGAAAATAGAGGAAGATGAATATGCTGCAATATTAGGGATTGGGATTTTCATATTTGATAAGTCTCTCAGAAATGCCAATATATATGTTCAACAATTAGACATATTAGAAAATACTTTAACAAAAATTGTCATTTTAGAAAGAATAAATGAAAAATTCCGAAAATTATTTTTTATAATATGTTAATATAAGATTAAAGTTAATTAATGTAAATTCCTATACATCTAGCAAAATATGTTTTATTTTTTAAAAATCATTTATAAATTATTTTTTCATTCAAGTTTGAAAGTGCCTTTCTCTATGTTTACAAATATATTTTTAGAGATAAATAACACTCTATAAATATTATGAATTAGATATATTAGCCAATTGAGATTATATTTTTTTATATATGAATATTATTTTTTCATTAAAGTTTCATTGAAACGCTTTTCTCTATGTTTACAAAAATAATCTTGGAACTAAATAACTATATTAATATTATGAATTAGATGTAATGCCTTGTAATGCCTCGATAAAGGTTGGCGTTCAGCCAGACGAAATATTTGCAAAATAAATATTTTATTGAATCCAATATATGCCTTTTTATTACCTAATGAGATATTATATATAAATAATCTCAAATTGCTGATATATGAAAAATGTCTTTATTCATTAAAAGGAATTTGAGAAAGGTTTCCGATTTTCGTTATATTTAGACGGTATTTTAGCTGTTATTATTTTTTCCAAACAAAATAATTACTAAATAACTACTATAAATTCTGAGAAAATATTTAATCTACACCCTCAAATTATTAAAATACAACTTGTAAATTTTTATTAATATAAATAATTATTGTATAAATTAATAATCAAAGCAAATCTCCATTTACATTTTCTAATTAAAACATTAGAATATAGACCAAATACATATATTCGTCTGCTAATTTAATAAGTGCTAAAATATAGTCTAACACAAACATTATGTAATATTATTCTATTTATATCTGCCAAATAAGGTTATTATACGGTCTTCTGCTTTCTAATTAAATGTAATATATTTCGTAAATATTCTGTTGTTAATGAATACCAGTATGCAAATGTGGAAGCTTTAGAAATTAGGCGCTATTTGCATCATGCTCTCCCAGGTGGCGCTGCCCTAATTCGCCATCAATCATCGTCTGAAGAGAAATCGATCTTCTGCCAATATGCATATTGTTTGGCAGCAGACACGGAAGTTCGCTGATCGTTTGATTTAACTTGTCGTTTGGTTTTTAAACTAGTTTTAAAATTTACACCTTTATTTTTACTTTTAACTATTTTATTTATGTATTATTTAATATATATTTATATATTTTTGTGTGGTATATATATTTTTAAATATTCAAATAAAAAGTATTTTGAAAAAATAGTTTCAACTTTTTAAAAAATGAATTGAGGAATGTTTTGAAATATTGAAGTTGATATTTTCAATCTTAAAACTTTATTTTACTTTAAAACCTGGAACATATTTTTAAGATTACATATTTTTATTTTATGCATGCCTTTCTAATCTGTAAAAGTAAACATGGTCAAATTTCAAGAAGAGAGAAATCATTTAAATATATTAATTTTATTTTTTTACTTTTAATGTGTTTATAATTTAAAATAAAGTCATATTGTGTGTGTTTCTTAATCAAATCAGACAATAAATACCTAAAGAAAACAATTAAACTTACAGCTGACTACATCCTAAATAAATAAGAAGGTAAATATTACCGACATTTTAGAAATTTTCTTTCAAAATCATCATTTTGATTTTAAATAGAGTGATTTCGAGAGCATACGAAAGCATTTCAAACAAAGGAAAATACATAATACTTTATAACGAAGTTTGAAAACTACCGCAAATGTTTCTTCTGAACGAGAAACGAAATTCATTTTAATGAGAAATAACGATGATTTATAACCTTAGAGATGAAGTATGAAAAGATGAAATTGTGAAGAGTAATGATAAACGGAAAAATAAAGTGTTCAGGAATGGGAATCGAACTTGCAGTTCCCCTTCATCCCTAAGGTTAGAAATCATCGTTATTTCTCCTTAAAATAAATTTCGATTTTTCGTTTAAAAGAAACATTTAAGGTATAGTTGTCAAACTTCGTTATACGATCATAAGCCGCATTATATTGTATTATAATACTATATATACGAAATATATCTAATATTAGATTAATTATTATCAGGAGTAAGATATTGATATGCAACTATAAGGCAAATATTCATCAAAACAATTCATTTCATTCCATTTCGTTGGAAATTGCACAAAATATTTTTAAATACTTAATTTACTTTTAAAAAATCTTTTCTTAATTATATCTATTGGCAAGATTTCGAGTTAAATAAATCTTTCAAAATAAAACAGCGACTCTCGATCATTTGAAACTCTTTATTTTGAATCTCTCGATAATTTGAAATGTTTTCCCGGTCCCTCGAAAAAAAAAATATATATGTGATATTGTGTTGAGTCGACTTATCTGTGATTAGGGATCCTGTCGACTAGCTGTAATAATGTGTTGAGATCCTGTCGACTCTCTGTAATAATAGGTTGGAGCTCTGGTCGACTAGCTGTAATATTGTGTTGAGGTCCTGTCGACTCTCTGTAATAATGCGTTGGGGTTTGGTAAGCCTGTTGTAGAACCTCGTCGACTCTCGCTATAAGTTGTGGCAACCGAGGGTCAAACCTGTAGTAACCGCGAGGGACAGTCAGGGGTGGAGAGTTTTCCAGTGCCTCTCTGCACCTTGTAGGACCTTTAACAGTTCTCACAAAGTACAGGCAGTCGTGGTCGAGGCAGAGTGGAAAAGCTGGGAATGTCCACACACACAAAACGAAGCGACACAGTTGAAAGAAAGTTCTTTGAATAGATAAAAAGTCGAGCCAAAAGCAAAGATGGAGATAGGAGTAGCGTTTCTTACTGACTACATGGTGAAATGAGGTGGAACTTGGAGACAGCCGACCACGCGCAGATGGGGAACTGAACTGACTGCTGTTGCTAAGGCCGGTCTTATTTATACGACAGCTCTGACAAAGAGAATTGGGTCATGCACGTGTCGAGGGACACCGGACACTGGCGACAGTCTGTCGCTTCCAATCTATCTTTAGAAGTTACTTTTGATTCTCTCTCTGGCTCTTAACTCAGCTTTTAATCTATTATATATTTTTATTTATTCATCCTCAGTACAGTACATATGGGGATACAAGGAGACATGTCAATTATGCATATAATTAGTTATAGTTTATAATTAGTTCTATATACAACATGACAATCTTGTTATAAATTACATAATATAGGGTTATTGGTTTAAATTATCATATATATATATACTCGATAATTTGAATAAAATCAATATTGATTGGTTCCCTCGTTAATTTTAAGTTGAAAGAATAGTATCTTGTCACAAGTAAACATTTGTGAATAACTGTACAAATGTTTAAAATAATAAATCACGAATTTCGAGAAAAAACTCTTGTTTAAGAAAGGACAAGACCTGAATGCTCCTAATAAATTTATTAATTCAAAAACACTTGCGGTAAGTCACTTATTTGATATTGTATCAACATAGTATGTATATTCATGGTAAACGGTTTGCGGATTTCGAATAAATTAGAAAGAAGTAATCATATATCGCCGCAACTCTTTTTTATTAACGCGATAAAAGAAGCTTTCGGGCAAGCCCTTCTTCAGCTAATTATAGTGTACAAACAAGGAGAGATTATATATCGTTTTTAATATAAACAAAATAAAATAAAAGAAAATTACCACGCCCCTATTTTCTTTTCTTTTATTTTGTTTATATTAAAAACGATATATAATCTCTCCTTGTTTGTACACTATAATTAGCTGAAGAAGGGCTTGCCCGAAAGCTTCTTTTATCGCGTTAATAAAAAAAGAGTTGCGGCGATATATGATTCCTTCTTTCTAATATACATACATACATAGTATGTATATCCCGAAACTTCTAAAATTTCAAACTCTTGTTTACTTGAATTTTTCCCTTCCTCTCCCTCTTAGTTATTTAAACTCCTGTTATTTTGAACTCTTGATAAATTGAAAATTTTCTCTGATCCCTTTAGTTTAAATTATCGAGAGTCGACTGTATTTGTAAAAAATATAAAATGATATAGGAAAGTTGGAATGGTAAGTTAATACACATAATTATTAAGAAACTTGTCAAATATTTCATATATGTTGGCATCAATATGTATTATTTTGAATAAAATAGTAATAGAAAAGATTTTGTGTGATAAAGGAGGCGAACCATAAAATATATTCTAAATTTATAAATTACATTGACTCCATTTATTTTATTGCATACTATCAAGATATAGAGCAAGGCTAGATTCCAAATGGTATGTTATAGAATTCAAATTTTCTAATAAGAAAGGCATAGGAGATTTTTCTTAACTATTTTACGATATCTATAGAAAAAGATTTTTTTCTTATTCGAAAGAAAGAATTTTGACTTTTTTATCATTATAATGGCTTCCAAAAATATTTAGGGAATTTCATTTTGTTGGAAATATTCTGCCTCTATATTTTAAGATATATATTTCCTCTTATTATATATTATTTTGAAAAATCGTTTGGAATTCATTTTGCAATATTAGATTTAAAATATATATAATATACTTTCAATAAAATTAATATATTTTTTTATATTGAATATGTTATTATATATTGACAATTACTATATTATTATATATTGGTATGTTTTAAAATATTAAATTCTTGGCGCCAATTTTAAATTGAGCAGTCGAAATTTATTTTTCTCGTCTGCCATTTTTCTGTATTAAATAAAAACGAATTTTATAGATTATAGTAATAGTCTATTATAATTTCTATAAGTATTTTTGCTAAAATAAGATTTTTGAAAATTTAAATTTGTTTTAATTATATATAGTTATGTAATTAATTTTAATTTGAGCAGTAGTTACCCATAATTTATTTGAAAAAGGAAAATAAAATCAGTTGAAAAGATTATTGAAAGTTTCAATTCCGGAATATTTCTAAGATAGAATACTCTTGTGATTTGCATAGAACTTTAGTATTGTCTATGTTAATTGACATCTCTGTCTATATATCACAGCCTTGTTGGATTGTTTTTGTAGGGCTAGCGGTTATTGGATAGGGCAGGTCGGCATGAGCTTCTGATGTAAATATAATTTGATCTTTTGTCTTTATTTTATGGTTTTATATCTTTAAATAATAAAGGATATTTTCCTCTACGACTCCGAAATTTTTTCAACAGGTTATAGGATCTTTCTCTTCCTCTACGAATCCATAAATTTTTCCCAACAAAGTCTCTTTTAATTCGCAGGCTTTAGTATTAAGCTAGAGTATGAGCCCGTTGAAGAGCAGTATATTTGCTCTAAAATTTGAAATTCAAAATTAAAAGAAACTTTCTACCTGATTTTTCTTTTTTTTTCTTTTTCAAATATAGTTAATTTATTAATTAGTCACATACTAAATTTGTATATATTTATTTCTTATATTGAATGAATTCTTGTTGAATAAATCTTCGAATGTTAGCTTTATTGTCAAGAGACATTAAATTTGATATGAATATATATATTAAAAATAAGAAAGACATATCCTGACCAGGCTCACATGAGCATTTCTAGATGGCAGAGCGCCATCTAACGGAACAAAAATAAACTAAACGTTTATTTAACTTTTTTATTTTTAATATCTACACCTTACCATTTTTATTTTATTTTTTATCATTTTTCACACACATATATATAATGCCACGTGGAAAATTAGGGAAGACCAACTTCGGGGATAAGACAGCAATTTTAATTCAGGCAAGAACAAACTATGAATGGTAAACAAAAGATAAGCCACGAGAGAAATTTACAGAGTAGCAAGATATAAACATAAAAATGAACACTCTGTTAATAAAAATAATGAAATTAATGAATACCTTGCTACATAGCTCCTTCCTTATGAAGGCTGTGACCTACAGCTTACAATTATTGTAGATACTGACATGGATCTGACGTGCTTCTGCCAAGGATTCCATCGAAGTCTTTGAAACTTTGTCTCTAGTACCTTTGCCTCCTTTTTCTTGCGGCGTGAAGAGCGGCTATGTCGTCGTATCGTCTATAGCGACATCGTCATCTTCGAGGGAGGTTTTGGCTTTAGCACGGCGGTGGAATCCTGGAGTCAGTCTCCGAAAATGTAGATCACAGCACCCATGGCTTCAAGATCTTCTCGGCGGTCTTCAATTTGGCTTCCCTAATTTACCCAGCATCTCCACCAAAATGCCACGTGGAAAATTAGGGAAGACCAACTTCGGGGATAAGACAGCAATTTTATTTCAGGCAAGAACAAACTATGAATGATAAACAAAAGATAAGCCACGAGAGAAATTTACAGAGTAGCAAAATATAAACATATAAAAATGACCACTCTGTTAAAAAAAAAAAATTAATAAATACTTTGTTACACTATATACACCCAATCAATATCATGACAAAGATAATTTTGAAATATAACTGTATTATTTTAAAAAGTGATTATTTTTAAAAATCATTTTCACACACATTTGTTTTTTAAATAATCCCATTATTACGTTAGATGAATTTAAGAAAAAAAAAGAAAATGTAATTTAACCAATGCTTTAAATAGTGAACGTATGGGTTAAAGTTGAGTTGAAAAAACGATAATCCTATTATACAAAAGAGCTCAACTATTCTTTTGGCAGGAAAATCAAATTTAATATAATATCTCACTGAGAACGATAAAAAAAACTAACTTATTAGCATTAAAAAGGATTACTCTGTAAAATTGGGATAAAATCCTTCGAAAAAATTATTTTATAAAATAGATTATCTATGTAATATTTTGTCAAGAGATGATAAAAATACTACATAATTTAATTTCTATTAGATATTTTTTATTATTAATCTTTCTTAGAGTTTGATAATATATTTTATTTATCATAATGTATATTTAATTGATTAAATATATATCGAAATTATTGGTTTATATGATCGTATTTATATGAGTTTTATATCAAATGTTATTGTTAGTTATTGATTTTTAATGTTATTTTGTGTTTCTCACTTGAATAAATTATATCATACCTTTATGACATTTTATCAAAAATTAAATAGTAACACGTATGTATGTAGAACAACATTTGAAAATATCCCGCATGTGTTTCTTTTGAACGAAAATCTAACTATATTTTAGGGGAGAAATAACGATTATTTATAACCTTAGGGAGAAAGTATGAAAGGATGAATTGTGAAGAGTAATGATAAACGGAAAAATAAAAGTGCCCAGGGATGGGAATATACAATCATAAGCCTCATTATATTGTATTATAAATACGTATGTATGTGAGAGTATGCATATAGAAGAATATAAAAAAAAATTATTTTGATATTATGGACCTAACTTAACGTTTAGTTGATATTTGTTCCACTAGATGGCGTTGTGTCATCTAAACATGTGGCAGCCAGGAAATGCCTATTTATTCTGTCCTATAAACACCTGATTGCTGACAGTGTTGGAGGGACAGCTCCGGGGGAAGAGATCGAGGGGAAGGAGACGACAGGGATTCACAGACGATCTAAAACAATGGACTGGACGCCATACCTACGAGAAGATGAAGAGGATGGCGGAGGAAGTATGAGAGACCATGTGGCCCACCCTCAGTAGAGGAAGACACAGAAGGAGGAGGTATGGAGAGACCATGTGGCCCACCCTCAGTAGAGGAAGGAATTGAAGGAGGGAGATATGGAGATACCATGTGGCCAACCCTCAGTAGAAGAAGGCATTGAAGGAGGGAAATATGGAGAGACCATGTGGCCCACCCTCAGTAGAGGAAGGCATTGAAGGAGGGAGATATGGAAAGACCATGTGGCCAACCCTCAGTAGAGGAAGGCACTGAAGGAGGGAGATATGGAGAGACCATGTGGCCAATCCTCAGTAGAGGAAGGCATTGAAGGAGGGAGATATGGAGAGACCATGTGGCCAACCCTCAGTAGAGGAAGGCATTGAAGGGGGGAGATATGGAGAGATCATGTGGCCAACCCTCAGTAGAAGAAGGCATTGAAGGAGGGAGATATGGAGAGACCATGTGGCCAACCCTCATTAGAAGAAGGCATTGAAGGAGGGAGATATGGAGAGACCATGTGGCCAACCCTCAGTAGAGGAAGGCACTGAAAGAGGGAGATATGGAAAGACCATGTGGCCCACCCTCGGTAGAGGAAGGTATTGAAGGAGGGAGATATAGAGAGACCATGTGGCCCACCCTCGGTAGAGGAAGGTATTGAAGGATGAAGTATGGAGAGACCATGTGGCCCACCCTCAGTAGAGGAAGGCATTGAAGGAGGGAGATATGAAAAGACCACGTAGCCCACCCTCGGTAGAGGAAGGTATTGAAGGAGGAAGATATGGAGAGACCATGTGGCCCACCCTCGGTAGAGGAAGGTATTGAAGGAGGGAGATATGGAGAGACCATGTGGCCCACCCTCGGTAGAGGAAGGTATTGAAGGAGGAAGTATGGAGAGACCATGTGGCCAACCCTCAGTAAAGGAAGGTATTGAAGGAGGGAGATATGGAGAGACCATGCGGCCCACCCTCGGTAGAGGAAGGCATTGAAGCAGGGAGATATGAAGAGACTATGTGGCCCACCCTCGGTAGAGGAGGGTATTGAAGGAGAGAGATATGGAGAGACCATGCGGCCCACCCTCGGTAGAGGAAGGCATTGAAGCAGGGAGATATGAAGAGCCCATGTGGCCAACCCACAGTAGAAGAAGGTATTGAAGCAGGGAGATATGGAGAGACCACGTAGCCCACCCTCGGTAGAGGAAGGTATTGAAGGAGGAAGATATGGAGAGACCATGTGGCCCACCCTCGGTAGAGGAAGGTATTGAAGGAGGGAGATATGGAGAAACCATGTGGCCCACCCTCGGTAGAGGAAGGTATTGAAGGAGGAAGTATGGAGAGACCATGTGGCCAACCCTCAGTAAAGGAAGGTATTGAAGGAGGGAGATATGGAGAGACCATGCGGCCCACCCTCGGTAGAGGAAGGCATTGAAGCAGGGAGATATGAAGAGCCCATGTGGCCCACCCTCGGTAGAGGAGGGTATTGAAGGAGAGAGATATGGAGAGACCATGCGGCCCACCCTCGGTAGAGGAAGGCATTGAAGCAGGGAGATATGAAGAGCCCATGTGGCCAACCCACAGTAGAAGAAGGTATTGAAGCAGGGAGATATGGAGAGACCATGTGGCCCACCCTCGGTAGAGGAAGGTATTGAAGGAGGAAGTATGGAGAGACCATGTGGCCAGCCACCCTCGGTAGGGGAAGGTATTGAAGGAGGGAGATATGGAGAGATCATGTGGCCCACCCTCAGTAGAGGAAGGCATTGAAGCAGGGAGATATGAAGAGCCCATTTGGCCCACCCTCGGTAGAGGAGGGTATTGAAGGAGGGAGATATGGAGACACCATGTGGCCCACCCTCAGTAGAGGAAGGTATTGAAGGAGGGAGATATGGAGACACCATGTGGCCCACCCTCAGTAGAGGAAGGTATTGAAGGAGGGAGATATGAAGAGACCATGTGGCCCACCCTCGGTAAAGGAAGGTATTGAAGGAGGGAGATATGGAGACACCATGTGGCCCACCCTCAGTAGAGGAAGGTATTGAAGGAGGGAGATATGGAGACACCATGTGGCCCACCCTCAGTAGAGGAAGGTATTGAAGGAGGGAGATATGGAGACACCATGTGGCCCACCCTCAGTAGAGGAAGGTATTGAAGGAGGGAGATATGGAGACACCATGTGGCCCACCCTCAGTAGAGGAAGGTATTGAAGGAGGGAGATATGAAGAGACCATGTGGCCCACCCTCGGTAAAGGAAGGTAGTGAAGGAGGGAGATATAAACACCTGATCTTTTCTATATATATATATATATTTTTTTTTACTTTTTTACACGCTTAGCGTTATTACGCAAATAGGTTCTAAGACAAATGGATTTTGAGATCTACTCCCCTTTTGAGATGCTCTGAACACCAAAAAGGACATACTTTACATATTTCCAAGATGTACCAATTCGAAAGCAAAATTATTTGACTGAATCTGCCTCCAGATAATCAAATCCAGGGGAGTTTATACTCTTTCTAGAATGGGACAATACATTGATACCCCTGAAACCTTCAATTCCCCGAAAAGTAAATATATAGAAGGCAGGACATTGTGGTCGACTAGATCTGATCTCTTACTAGCCATCTTTATATTTTCCTACACAAATTATAATTATTCAAATATCTCTAATAATAAACATTTTCTACACTATTTATATATATATGTTGAATTCCATCATCAGAGCATAATTTCGTAAACAGATTATATTTAGAAACTTCCATATCATCTCAATACAATAGTATAAACAGAAAAATTGACCTCCCCCCTCGTAGTTTATCCAAGTTACAAGACAAGGTTATGATCGATTGGGGCAAGAAATTTGGTATCAAATTATCAGTGAACATATTTAAAGTAAAGTTTTATAAAAGAAATATCCAAAGCAGGTCTGATGGGCTAGAGTCCAGTCGCGGGCTGTGTATTCATTTTAATTAAGAAGCAATTGATATTGTCGCGGCTTGACTCTCAGGTTCTTCGCGACAATGCGCTTCTTCCCTCGTGGATCACCTATCCGGGCTCCCGTTGCTCTTCCCTGCAGGCCACCCAAAGACGTCCGAGAACCACTGCTCTCCAGTGGAACTCCCTTCCTCTGGCAGTATCTCTCGGCCTTACCACTGGTGGGGGGACACGAGAGACTTACCAGAAGAGCAGCAGCAGCATGGCGATGGCGAGTAGAATATCAGCAGGCGGCACCAAGACTTCAAACACTGACCTTTATTGTCTTTTACTATTAAACGTTACATTTAAATGGGATAACGAACAATGGGTATTTACATTATGTTACATCCTGGGGCCAACATAAAAGTGTATTTACAATCATTTTCCCCAGGAAACAGGACCACAGCAGCCTGCGACTCCCGCATCAGTTTCAGAAGAAAAACAGGCGAAAGCGCCATCTATTGGCGGAAGTTGCAAGTGTTCTTCTCGTAACAATATAATAAAGATTTTTGGTATTACTAAATACGTCATACCTATGGTGTTGATTTTATTAACAAATATTATGCAGAAAAAGAGCTCGACTTAATTTTAACAACTCAAATATAATGTATAACTCTTTACATATTCTCTCTGGCATGCCTATTGTCATTTTATGTAAATATTTATACAATGTATGTAAAGTCTATATAAAGCTTGTTTTAGTGTATTTTATTAATATTCATTTTAACTATATATTCAGATGAAGTGGCTATAGAAGAGTTCTTAAACTCGAAAGCTTGCTTCTTCTTTATTATCTCAATATTTAGGGGTTTCTGATTAGGTAGGTGTATTATGAAGGCCTGTAGTTCAGTGTGGGTAGTTGAAGGAGTGACAATTTCATCAAAAGAAAGGTCTTTGATGAATATCAGGTCCCTCCGAAAGCTTGGTAAATATAATAAATTAGAAATTAAACTTTTTGAGGAATAGTTGATTAAATATTTAAAACATTATATGACATTTAGTAATAATTATAGACACCAACTCTAGGAATTAAAGTAAAGTATTTAACGTGTTTTATTATAAGTGTCTCTCCCATATTTTATATCGAATTGTAAATCTCACCTTTAAATTGTCAGAAAAAAAAATAATTTAAACTATTATAATATTTTTCCTCAATATATATTCTCATTTTAAAAATATTTCTATCTATATACGTATATCTATCTATCTCTTTATATATATTTACAAATAGATTTTCTAAGCGAAGTAACAACATTGCAATATATATCTTTTTTTTCTCAAGTGGAAGAAAAATAAAAGCTATTTCAGGAAATATATTCCTTTTGAATAATATTTTTGCGAAAAATAATATTTAATTTTTTTCCAAAAGCGTATTTATAGCTTTAAAAATGGTAAAAAATACGTTCAACCTTTTCTCGAAGTAAAAATATCTTTTGGTAAAGAATGATTTAAAAGCAAAAGACGCGACTGACAAAAAGTAGTGAAAATAATTTTTTTTTTCTCTTGAAATTTCCTACTTTAACAGTTGGGATGATTTAACAAAATAGAAATAAGTTGTTTTCAAAGAAAGAAAATGTTTATTTTTTGATGGTTCGCTAAAATATCTAGAAACTATTACTTTTTCCCCGCCAAAGTATAAAATTCTTTAAATGGCTGGTTTAAGTTAGTTCTATACACTCAATTGTCACAATATGGAGTTTCTAGAGATTGTTCTAACAAGGAATTCGTAAAAATACTTGAGCAGACGATTCCTAAATTATCAGCGCTTTTTTAGAATTCACACAAAATATATAAGAATATTACAAAGTTAAATGTAATTTATTTGATCGTTTTGAAAATTAATAGAAAAATTAAAGCAATTTAAAACATTTAGATGCATATAAATTTAATCTTTCAAACAAATAATAAATTAAAAATAGCTAAACACATATTTTGTTTAGACCATTTCATATGTTTAAAGATATTCTCAACAATATTATTATTATATTAACAAATTTTTTTATATTGAAACTATATTGTATTATTTAGTGAAAATTGAAATAAAATATTCAATAATTAAGTATTTTCAATTTTAAAGAAAAATAAATATTTTGTTTTTATGTTAAAAGAGAGAGTAATGTAATATAAAATATATGAAAAATAGAAAAATGCTTATGAAAGCGGCAGGATATATGTTTTTTTTTGTTTTAATAAAAATATATTTAACAGGAAAAAATATTAATTTTTAAAAATATAAATACATTTTATAAATAATATTAAATATATATTATATAATCTTAAAATGCAAATATTTTATTTTTTAAATATAATTTTATTTTGACACTAATTTACTATTCTATATTTTTACCATAGTTTTAGAATATGCCTCTTTTTATTTTGTTTAAAATATATTTAATGTAGTTAACTATTTTTCAAATTCACTATTATAGAATCAATCCGAACCACAAAACAAAAGATTGCAAAACAATAAAATATGTAAAATATGCGGTGTACAGGGTAGCCACAACTGTACTGAAGCACCAAATTGTCATAATTGCTTTAAGCACCCTAAATTTATAAACCTTTCTACAAACCATAAATCAAAATCAAGTGTATGCCCGATTTACAAATCACAAATAGACAGAATTATCCAAAGGACACAATATTCACAAATATACGAGGGAAATGATGTATCAAATACAATTTGAAGCTCAATCTTAAATAGATTAATATCCTATATGATTGAAAATGTGAGATGCATTCAACAAAATGTAAGAAAATTTTTTACTGCGATAAGGGAGCTACAGGCCGACACTAGAGATAACCCATCTGACATTCTTTTGATTCAAGAACCATATGTTTTACATGAACTACTAAATTCCATTGGAACGCTTTTATTTAGTAATTAACTCTTTTTAGTATTGTTTTAACTGAATAATTCTCTAATATCTAGCATATTCTCATCATAAAATATTCCTTAAAACTTTTTAAATCTGTAAATTGCTTTTCCCGAATAAACACAATACTTTACAATTTGATTTCATTTAACTAAATTTGCTTACCAACCCTTTGTACACATATCAATTGTGTTGACATATATATTTTTTTATCTTTTCTTCTAACTAACTTGCATACTAATTCTACTTATTTAAAATATCTTTCTTTCTCTTCTTTAAAAATTTTGCTTAATTTAAAGTGCAAGTGTCCCTAGGGGGACATAGCGCTCTAAGTCGAAATAAAGAAATATAACTGTGAAAATATTTGTTTTATAAATTTTTTCAATAGGATCAGATAGTAAATTATTATTTTCTACTTTTCTATTATCACGAATGCACCCCTTCAATTATTTATCTTTACAACACAAATATTATTCATAACACATATATAACCGAAGAATCATAAAAAAATAAGATATTAGATATTATATAAGCATTATTTTTAAAGATATCGTATGTCTAAAAATGCTCTGAAGCCTTCAATGATTGATTATCAGACGATAGATGAACAAATAAATAAAACGATGAAATATAATTATATGGCAATTGAGAGAGAAGGGTATATGTGTCCAATTTATCATCATTTTATAAAATGATGATGAATGACACGTCTGTTGTGTTTTTAGATAATTACATGGTGTAATTACTGCCTATCCTTATTACATGGGTTGTAGAATTATTAGTTTAACACACAAGCCATACGATACTCTAGTTTTTGATTAAAATACGGTAAAATAATACAATGGTATATTATTTTTTGAGAATATTTATAATCACATTTTTTGTGTATTATTTAAAAAATTAATTTCTCTCTCACTCTCTGATTACTTTATGAATATTCAATGATATTTTTTAATTTAGTGATTTTTTTCATATTCAAAACAAACGACTTTTTAAATTTTGTCGATATCATTCATTTATAAGATTAATACAAGCTTTAGTGTTTGTATTTTTTATTTATTTTAAATATATAGTATGGAAATGTGTGGGTGGTACCTAATTTATTATTTGGTTTCAGTTTCATTTCAATATATTTATATTTATGTTTTATATTATATTTACCAGAGTTCCCAGACTTATCATTGATGTATGCAGTTAAATACGTCTCTTTAGTTCACTATAAGATACTAGTAATTTAGGGGATAATTTTGAAATCATTTTGAAGGAAGGTTTGTTATATATAATAGGTTTACTTGAATTAATTTATAATAATCCTGGAATAGAAATTGTTGAAATTGTGAAGCAGGAAATTATATATATATTTATTAAAGTTTTCCTTATTGATACACTCATGGACAAAACTTGAGGAAGTTTTACATTATAGCATGTATATCGGGATTCATACAATAACTCTGAAAGATATTTAATACACAGTGGCCTTTATTGAAGACACGAGATAACAAAGTTTAAAAAAATAAACAGGGGACATAAAAGACTTTCCCATTACTCAAGTTTTGTCCATGAGTGTACTTTATGCGCATCTTTTATATAAGATTTAGAATAACTAAAAAATACAAGGTATTTAAAGTTCTTTTTTTTTTAAACACAGCTGTTTTCATTTATATAAAAAGTGCATACCCGGATATCTGTGAAGGTAAAAATCAAAACATTTTTTTTTATCTGAATATATCGAGGGATTGCTCCATATTTATAAATTTATTGTAAATAAAACTTCTAAAAGGAAAGGATTTAAAAGCACGAATGTTTATTTTATACATAATACAAACTTCTACTGCCCTTACTGCGATGAAAAAATATATTGGGAGGGCTTGGCTCATCAGTGGTGAACCCTCCCAGCGGTTTCGCCAATTTAATCCACCAGACCGCTTCTCAGAGCTCTAATACTGTATTGGACGATTCTGCTTATATACGCAGCACTGAAGGATGGAATCTCAGAAGTGGTTTTCAAGAAACCTATGGACATAAGCTTATAGGACAGTAGAATTACATTCAAATATTTGCATCGAGCAATGCTCTTCCGCAAACAATAAAGACAAGGCCAGTTAGGCATAAATTAACACAAAGCAATAACGCGCCAATGTATTTTTCATCGCAGTAAGGGCAGTAGAAGTTTGTCTTATGTATAAAAGAAACATTCGTACTTTTAAAACCTTTCCTTTTGTATGTATAGATGGCGCGTTATTGCTTTGTGTTAAATAAAACTTCGCCTTTTGACTCAAACAGCTTTTTCATCTATCCATCAAAACGGAATGAGTAACATATAGCTCCATTATCACACAATGTTGTATTCTCTTTCAAATGCAAAGGTTTTATAACATGAAATGGTACTGAATCAGGTGGTAAATGAAGAAAAACACATTTCCTGATCGTGAAAATGATTGTTAAGCCATCTATCGGGATATAAATGATCTATTCGTTGTTTTCATTTATTCCATAATATTGGCTAAATATCACCTTTTTGATAATGGTACAATTTGTATAACGCTGATGAGGTCGCCTGAGACGTTGGGTTTTAATATTTATAGAAAAAGGATTTTAAGTTCAAATATTCTGAAATAATTATTATCTAATCAACGATCAATTCCAAGATAGAGGATATTTCAAGTGCTGTGATAGAGATGTATGGAGACATCTGAGGTTCTTCATTGGACACAACAACAACAACGATTGGGTCTTAATGTTTTCATTTACTATACAGTTAAATCTGTCTATAGTGCCCTCTCTTGGGACTCACCAAAATAGGGTGCTATAGAGAGGAGGTGCTATAGACAGGTCACTTTTTATGTAAATCACATCGTACTACGTATTTAAAATCTGGCGCTATAGAGAGGGAGGCGCTATTTAGAGGGGGCGTTATAGACAGGTTTAACTTTATTTAGATGGCGCGATTTTTCTTTTTATTAATTAACGATTAGTTGATATTTATACTCTGAAAGATGGCGCAAGCAATCAGCAACTTTCAGTTGTACAATAAGAAAATGGTTTTTCTTTGGTTAAATTCTTCGGGTAATAGGCGCTCTGAGCTCCAGGAACCTGGGTTATAAATATCTCTCTCTTAGGTTAAAAAGGGTTTACATAATTCAAAATTTAAATTGAAGATGGGTATATAACTCTATCGATTTACTGCATTGGTAAAATGATATAATTATGAAGTTTCCAAATATTATATGAATCTGTTCTTAAACTTTGTAACCATTGTGTCAATTTAATAAACAAACCGAGTTGTTAAATATCTGCAATATCAGATAGGAATTGTAATTCTATTAAATGCAGCGTGCGTAAAAATGTCGATAAAAATAGTTTTTAAATATCCACTTATAGACAAAACTTGAGAAACTTGTACCTTTTAGCAAATATATCAGGATTAAGATAATAACTCTGAAATATATTACAGTGACCTTTATTGAAGACACACGAGATAACCAAGTGTGAATACACTCATAGACAAAACCTAAGGAACTTCTACCTTTTATCACGTATATCGGGATTCAGACAATAACTCTGAAGTGATCTTTATTTAAAACACAAGAGATAATCAGTTATGAATAAAATTGACTTTGTCTCCTTAAAAAAAAAAAAATAAATAACAGAGGACCGGCGATATCAAAGGTTATCTGCTTACTTAACCTTTGTCCGTATGTCAGTGTATATATATTAAAAGTATCGTAAAATATTTAGAAGAAATTTTCATAATTAATCTTCTTAGATATTTTCTCTTGGTATACCTTTAATTAATATCAAAAATAATTAAGCGCCCCTGTCAGTTTTATTACGAGATTTTGCAAGAACATTTTTTATTAAAAATATTATACATATACATAACATAAAGTATTTACGATTTATGAAATATTAATACGCAGGATCTTTGAGGCACAAAATATTTCATGAAAAATAAAAGAGGATTTTATAAAAGAAAGAAAAAAAATCAAAAGAATATTCTAGAAATAAAAGATTGAGTGGAGGGAAATGCCTGCAGACGACAGCAAGTTACCCTAAATAACAGGGAGAGGTAAAGTCATGCAGACGAGGCCTGAAAGTTTTCAGACGACTATAATTGTACCCTTCTTTTGATTAAAAAAATATCGATTTTTATATAGATATAAAGTCAAAATATATTAATTCTTTTTTAAAGAGGTATATTAATGTTTTTAAAACAAAATTATAATTATAAATAATGTTGTATCATGATTTATACGTATATTTTGTCAATCAATTATAATATTGTTTTAAATTATTCTAAATAATATATATAATTTACGTTTTGATTAATTATTATATTTCGTCAGTTTTTATAAATCAATATGTCAGATATTTAAATTATAATATAATTATAATAATACGTATTTCTATTGTTTTAAAAGCTTATGTCCATAGTTCATTTAAACTACCCTTTCCAAGAGTCTAGCATCAGTATAACTATAAAAGAAAAACAGCCAAATACAATATAACAGCGGTATGGTAGATTAAACGCGCGAAACCGCTGGGAGGGTTACCACTGATGAGCCAGGCCCTCCCATTATATTTATCAATACAGTAAGGAGGCGGTGGAAAATTATTTATTTTAAAAGGAATTATACACGTCAAAAAAGTTTAAATGTATGATAACAGATGGCGCGGTAATGCATCATATATGTGTATGTATATATTATATTAATATATATATGTGTGTGTTTGAAAAATTGATTTAAAAAATAATAATGATAATAAAGATCAAGTGTTGATATTAAAAACAAAATAGATCAATCCATAAATAGATCTTCAATTAAAAAGGCATATATTGGATCAAAATATAATTTATTTTACCAATATTTCAGTTGGCTGAACGCCAACCTTTTTCAAGGCCGAGTTTGTTGTAGTAATACATTGAAAAAGGTTGGTGTTAAGCCAACTGAAATATTGGTAAATATATTATATTTTGATCCTATATATGCAGTTTTTAATTTATATAATATATACGTATGTAGCATCAGTGTTTTTGCATCACACCAATTTGAACGTTGGGACAAAGAGAGATCAAGTTTTGGAAGAAACCACAAGTAAAAAAACTTAGAATCAACTCCTACTGACAAGGAAAAGAACAGAAATATAAAAGGTTAATATCGTTAAACTGCTATTTTTATTTATTATTATTTACTTTTTAAATTTGATTTTATTATAGAAACCTGCTCGGGGGAAAGTATAAAAACCCAAAGAAAAAGGAAAATGTTGACTTATGAACCATCCAAATTTATACAAGTAATGTAGCAATATATTTCATCAAAAATAAAAGCTAATTACACCAATACCTCGCTTTGCGTCGTTTCGTTTTGAATTTTTTTCGAAGTTGCGTCGCAGTTTAATTTTTACTGATTTTCACTGTGCGTCGTTAGATTTTCGAAGTTGCGTTGTTTTGGATTCGAGTCTTTAATTTTTTTTTTTTCGATTTTTTTTCTTCCTAAAATATGGCAACACCTTTGTTTTTGATTTGCGCCTTCACATATTTTCACTTTGCGTCGTTCCAATTTGCGTCGTGTTTTTTTGGAACGTAACCCCGACGCAAAGCGAGGTATAAATGTATTTTAAATTCAATTAAAATTAAAGTTAACCAAACGAATAAATGAAAAAGGTTCAATATACGTTTTAAAAGCGATATGTTATTTTAACAAATTTTCTACCATATGAAATTATAGAAAACATCGTCTTCATTGTATTGAATAGTCAATTATAAAACCTTCAACAATAAAAAAAACCAATAAAGATGATATCTGAATCAACAATAAGTCTACAAGGATAAGTGTCTGAATATGATTTTCAAAAATAAATTTTTAGTGTTATATTGCCATATTTCAAAGCAATATAGATATAAATAAAATATTTGACTATTTTATTCATGTAAATTGTTATATAAAATAAATTTAAATACATAATAGATGAATGTTACGCAAACCTATTTACATAAATATTTATTATCTCATATATTTCAAAATACATTATTAATTTATATAAAAGGAATTTATATATGAAATCAAATCACTTTCAAAAATATATATATATATCCGTAAACCGAATTTTAAGTATTTTGAATTGTTAACATTAAAACTCTTTTGTGTTCTAATATTTATATATATTCAAAATCGTTTTTATGGGTGTATTAAATTGTGATAACTATAAATGCTTTTATCATCTATGGAATTTAAAATTGAATATGTGATTGTATTATAATATTGGATGTTAATATATGTTGAAGTGAATTATTTTTTTTTTTCGCGTGTAGATCCTGAAATAAACTTCTTTCATTGAAAATATATGTAGATATCTGAATTCATTTTGAATCTGGTTTTTAGGGACACTACTGGAGATAGGGTTGTTGTTGTCGTTTCCAATGAAGAGCCTCAGATGTTTCCATAAATCTCTTTCACAGCAGTCGTAATGTCCTCTAATTTGGGTGTGTAAAGCTGCTGTTCTGGGTCCATGTCAATATTCTGCAAGGCTACGGCCATTGCTGGGTATGAAAATATGTGGGTAGGTGTTAGTTCCACACCAGGACAATTGTTGCATGTCCTATAGGTGTTTGTGTCATCTAGGTGTATTGTCATTTCTTTATAATGTTTCATTCTGAGTCTTGTTATTGTTTTATAATTATTTTATCAGGGTTTTTTTCGCATATTAGATATTTTTCTTATCTTTTGTTGAATTATCTTATATTTTGCCAAAGCGCATCAGCGTCGAATACTGACATTTGATCTTTCCTTCTGCTCAACTTTCTAGCTTCCTTTTTACTAATTCATCCGCCAACTGAAGATAAGGTGGCCTGATAAAATGGCTACATAATAAAAGACTTCGACAATATCTAGAACTGGTCATTGAGAATAGCAGATATTTATAGATATTTAAGAATATGGCTCTTTTCTGACATTGGAAGGATACAGAAGAGGACACAGAAATAGAATTAAAATGTGTATCAATAATCTAGAGTGAATTAAGAACATATCGCACTGAAAAAGAAAACTTGAATTGAGAAGGATGAAACTTAATAACACAAAACTCCCTATGGTAAAAGACATATAATGATATATACTTTCTTGATTTATATTCTTATTCCCCCAAATAATATAGAGTTAAACCTGTCTATAGCGCCCCCTCTAAATAACGCCTCCCTCTCTATAGCGCCCGATTTTAAATACGTAGTACGATGCGATTTACATTAAAAGTGACCTGTCTATAGCACCTCCTCTCTATAGCACCCTAATTTGGTGAGTCCCAAGAGGGGGCGCTATAGACAGGTTTAACTGTATATCATATTATTTATTTATTACAAAACAGGATCCTATATGAATATTTGCATGCAAATGTTTAAACTATTTTATATACCTACTTAGTCCAGAGTAAACCAGATAAAACACCTCATCATAGCCGGTCCTGTACACATGAGGATCATAGCTTGAGTATACAACTTGGTTTCTATCTGAAGGCTAGTGTTGTGGCTAATTCATTCTATTTAAATAACTGGGATTTGTTTTTAAAAAATATCGAAGCTTGTTTTACCTTGAAGTAACTTTATGATTATCATCGTTATTATTGGTATTAATATTATTACCATTGTTATATAATAATATTGTAACAAAGTGTTTATTATTTTATTAGCAGAGTATTATATTTTATGTTTATATTTTGCTATACTCTGTACACTTCCCTCTTTTGTTTTATCTTTTGTTCACCATTCATAGTTTGTTCTTGCCTGAAATAAATTGTTGTCTCATCCCGAAGTTGGTCTTCCCTAATTTTCCACTTGAAATTTTGGTGGAGATGCTGGGTAAATTAGGGAAGACCAACTTCAGGATCAGACAACAATTTATTTCAGGCAAGAACAAACTATGAGTGATAAACAAAAGATAAGCAAAAGAGGGAAGTGTACAGAGTAGCAAAATATAAACTTAAAATTTAATACTCTGCTAATAATACTTTGTTACAATATATATAGCATTGCTCGAAGAAAATATTTATATGTAATTCTACTGTCCTTAAAGCTTATGTCCATAGTTTACTTAAATGCCATTTCTAAGATTCCACCATTCAGTGTAGCATATAAAAGCTGAATGATTCAATACAGTATTAGATCTATAAAAAGAAGCAGCCTGGTAGATCAAATTGGCTAAACCGCTGGGAGGGTTCACCAACGATGAGACAAGCCCTCTCAATAATTTTTAATATCAGTAAGGACACTAAAAGTTTTGATCTATTTGTTAAAATAAATATTCGCGTTTAAACGTTTTCATTCGTTATATATAGATGCCGCGTTATTACTTTGTATTAAATTATAGTTTCATTTATGTGTTCTACACAAACGATGTTTCATCGCTTAAATTCTAATCTAAAGCCAAGTAAATAGATTAAATGAGTTTATAAAATGACGTATCATTATAATTTATCATTATTATCTGCAACTCCGCCTTTGTCGGTCCCAAGCCCGGTTGAAAAAGAAGGAGATAGGGAGCAGTAACAAGCTCACTAAAAAACCTGGGCTCAGTTGGCCCGGCTGATAGTACCCTGTAAGGGCTCATAATCCAAGGATACAGGATGAGCAGCGTTTGTACCCCATTGTTAGGAGCGGCTGCACATGACGTCTGTTCCTCATGTCAGAGGCGTCCATTTCTTTCGGAGCTAAGTCGGCCTGCCACTAAGTAGTGCTCGCAGTCTTAATGACAAAGGCAGACGCATCTACTTCACCCAGTCATGATGGTTGTCAAAACACATTATCCCCAGCAGACACCATCAGAAGTCTCAAGCTTTACAAGCTTGTTACCCTAATATGATTGAGTGGAGATAAGAAGAATAAGATTGAAATCTGTTTTGGAAGAAGTAGTGGAAGGGAGGGATCACTTAACAAGAAATAATAGAATATTTTGTGGATAAGATTTATTTTGAAGAATGATATTGAAAATAAATTAAGAGGTATATTCGGAAACCTTTTGGATAATCTATTTTTATTTATTCTCAAAATTTACAGTAGAACCTCCCTCTAGCAGACACCCTGCTAGCGGATACCTCTCCACAAAGGACAATTTTTATTTTCAAAATTAATCATTTTTACAATTTAACAACTCTCCAGTAAGAGGAGACCTCTCCATAAAAGACAATTTGGCTCTGCAATTAGGTGTCCTTTACAGAGAAGGTCTACTCTATATATATATATATTATATTACGTCCTCTTACTGGAGAGTTGCTAAATTGTGAAAATGGTAATATTGCAAATAAAAACAAATATATATAAATGTATATATATTTAAAATAAAGAAGGCATCTCCTGACCACAAGCACATGTGCTTTTTAGATGGCAGAGCGCTCAGGAGATGCCTTCCTTATTTTAAATATCAACACCTGACCCACTTATCTTTTATTTTTTCTATTGTTTTTTCATATATATATATATATATTAAAAATAAAGGAGGCATATCCTGACCACGAAAACATGTGCCATCTAAAAGGCACATGTGCTCGTGGTCAGGATATGTCTCCTTTATTTTTAACATCAACACCTGACCCACTTATATTTTATTTGTTTCTATTGTTTTTCATATATATATAATGAAAAGGAAACAGTACAAAACTCTATCAGTATATATATATATATATATATATATATATATATATATATATATATATATATATATATATATATATATATATATATATATATATATATATATATCAATCAAATTCAGATAAGTTAGATAAAGATATATTCTACTTTCTTCAATCGTATTGATGATAAGAGGATGTTGTAAACGAACTCAATAATATATTTAGAAACTCTCTGTGAACGTATATTTATTCAGAGAATCTATATTTAAAAAAAGAACTATCAGTTTCAATCAAAATCAGATGTGTTAGATTAAAAGATTTTCTTTTTCCATCCAAGGTGCCGAAGTTAATGGCAAACTTGAGACCCAAGATGATTGGATAATAAAAGTGCGCCATAAATGGCTAGTAAAACAGACGGTATTTCCATTAGACCATGGCCCTTAGAAATCAGGATTAGAAGAACTATTCCCCTTTCTATATAGCATACAATATATGTAATATATATATAACATAAGAATGAATATATGTATTCATTTATGCATAATAATGCCCAATATGCCTAAATTATTTCAACAAATATTGTAAAGTGATAATTTTATTCCATTTACTAATCATCCACTACTAATTAGATATTCAAATTATCAAAAATTCATCAACAACTTATCACCCCTATCTCAGAAAAATTAATCAAACACTTTTAATGCTGTATTTTAAAAATATTTGATAGATAAATTCTATAGATCTTTTAAACTAAAATGATAAAAAGAGGGTTGCTATCATGTTGACCCTTTTCTTCGATATCAATTATTCTTTTAACATTGCAGTTTTAAAATAAGAATGAAAACAGGATGTTTTCGAAATTGTATCGTCTGCATCATCAAAATCAAAACTTCTGCCTTGCATTTAAAAAGAAAAACAGGATTTTTGAAAAATTAAACACATTATTGAAATTAATCTCTCTCTCTGTTTTGAATAGTATTTTTAAAGATTAAAATCAAATCAAATTTTAAATATTCTGCTTTTTTAAATAATTAAAACGATGTCTATAGAAATTTAAACTGCAATTAGAATAAAAAATCGCTATAAAGTATGAAAAAAGGATATAAACAGCAGCAATGCGTTTCTTTATTCGTGCAAAGTGCAAGCTTTCGGATATTTATAATCTTTCTAAAGGCATAGCTATAAGTATGTAAATACAATATCCTAATTTTCTCAACTTATAGCAATGCCTGTAGATGGATTATAAAGATCCGAAATCTTGATTTTGCACAAGAATAAAGAAACCCCATTGCTACTGTTTATATTGCCACGTGGAAAATTAGGGAAGATCAACTTCGGGATGAGACCACCATTTATTTCAGGCAAGAACAAACTATGTATGGTAAACAAAAGATAAGCCAAGAGGGAAATTCACAGAGTAGCAAAATATAAACATAAAAATGACCACTCTGTTGATAAAAATAATAAATACTTTGTTACAATATTCTTATTTTAAAACTATAATGTTAAAAGAATATTTGAAATCATAGAAAATGACCAACACGAGAGTCACTTTCTTTTTATTATTATATTTTTAAATATATATATAGAATTTATCTATTATATTTTTAAAATACAGCGTTAAAAGTGTTTGCTTAATTGTTCTGAGATAGATGGTGATAAGATGGTGATGAATTTTTAATAATTTGAATATCTAATTAGTAGAGAATGATTAGTAAATGGAATAAAATTTTCATTTAGAATATATTCAACGCAATGTAGATTGAATTCACTTGTTAGAATTTAATTTTCAATTACCTATGCATTTTCATAATCAACATCGTATGTATTCATTAAAAATCAATGCAAATTGAGTTAATATTTTCGCTCATTTATCTCAATATATAAATTTCTGAAGTGGATAGAGTTAAACCTGTCTATAGCGCCCCCTCTAAATAATGCCTCCCTCTCTATAGCACCCTATTTTGGTGAATCCCAAGAGGGGGCGCTATAGACAGGTTTAACTGTATATAGATATACCATAGTTAAATCATTTTATTCGTGATCGAACGTTGTGGCCCACTGTACGTATTACATTCCAAACATGATGTGACGCCAGCTGTCTTGAGCTCGATGTACCATCTCGGCGAACGTTAAACCAGTGAGTTCCTTTAATTGGTCCACGAAGCGTGTCGGCGGGCGTCCAGATATGTGTCGCCCAGATGTCTTTCCGGTCAGTATGGTGTATTCCATTCCCCTGTGTCGCGATGTGACCGAAGAATCTCAAAAAATTCCGTTGTACAGAAGACGGTCATCTTCCGAAATCGATAGTTATGATGCTGTTTATTTTAAGGCGAAAGTGTTGACTGTACATATTTCAAGGTACTATTTCTAATTACTATATACAAAATTTGACATTGAACGTGTAATTTTCATGCTTCCCAATGTTCAATTGTGTTAATTGTATATAATTTCAGATATACACGCAATTATCCTAATTGTTGATATGGCGTGTCTCTCCCAACTGTTAAATAAATAAATTGATAGTTGAGATAGTAGTGATGTACTACCCGC
This sequence comes from Cordylochernes scorpioides, assembly GCA_030710605.1. Taxonomy (NCBI): domain Eukaryota; kingdom Metazoa; phylum Arthropoda; class Arachnida; order Pseudoscorpiones; family Chernetidae; genus Cordylochernes; species Cordylochernes scorpioides. The sequence goes on from CP092876.1 coordinate 28,754,395, forward strand.
TGTAGATATACCATATAGGTGCATTAACATTCAATAAAAATTACTAATAATTGTAAGAGAATCAGAGGCTGGATCTCAGAAAAGTATTGTTTAATTATCAATAATATTATATTAAGATGACAAGGAACAAAGAGAGTTAACAAAGGCAAGCGTAGGGGCAGACAACAAAAGCAAACTGAAACTTAAACTACAGGTACAGCCGGCGCCAGGTGACGTGATGTCTGGTAGAAGCTGGCGTTGCTATGGCAACAGCCGACGTGCGAAGTTACTCTCCAACACTCCCACCTAACGAGCACTTTGTTGTTTCAAACAGTCCAAGTTGGCTTCTTAGTCTTCTATACCTTTCTGGAGGTAGAGCTTTCGTAAATATGTCTGCAGCTTGATCATTGGAGCAGACATAAAGTAGGTCAATTGCATGTTTTTGAAAAGGATCTCTGATAAAGTGATACGAAATATCAATATGTTTAGTTCTTTTGTGGTATTCTGGGTTGTGAACAAGTCTTATGCAGCTTTGATTGTCGCAAAAAATTGTAGTAGGCTTTACTTGTTCTTGATGTAGCTCGCGTAGAAGTTGTCTCAGCCAAATTGCTTCTTTTGTTACTTTGGAAGCCGCAATATATTCAGATTCTGTTGTTGTAAGAGACACACAATTCTGTTTTTGACCGCACCAAGAAATAGGTCCATTATTCAACATGAACATATATCCGGTGGTTGATTTTCTTGTTTCTAGGTCTCCAGCAAAATCAGCATCGGAAAAACCTATCAGAGATGTAGTGCAGGAACTCCCACCAAAACAAATACCGATGTTTTTCGTAGCTTTTAAGTATCCAAATATTTTCTTTACTGCGGTCCAATGTGAAGGTCCTGGGTTGTTTATAAATTGGCTAACCCTGCTGACTGCGTAGGCAATATCAGGTCTAGTTCCAGTCATGATGTACATTAAGCTACCAATTGTCTGTCTGTATGGAATCTTGTTCATTTCTTCAATTTCCTGAATATCCTTTGGGGAAATCTCTTTTGTTAGTTTTGAGTAAGGATCAGAGGGTACAGATTGTAACTTAATTTCAAGAAAGTTGTAATGTTCAAATGTTCTTTCAATGTATGAGGCTTGATGTAGAAATAACATTTTAGTTGTTCTATCTGCATTTTGCTTTATTTTGTATACCCACTTGCATGCAATAGCTTTTCTGTCTGATGGTAGTGTCACATAGGTCCACGTTTGATTTTTCATCAAGGAATTGAATTCATCGTCCATAGCTAGTTTCCACTTTTTTGAGTTTTTTCCTACAATTGCATCTTCATAGTTCAATGGTTCTTGGTCATGGACATAACAAGCATATGAAATAGCTCTTGTACAGTTGGTTGATGATTGTTCCTTTTCTCTGATTCTATTCCTGAGAGGGTATCGACATGATTCTTCTGGTTTAGAACTGGTATTTGTGCTATCAACACATTCTTCACTATATATAGTTACCTGCTCTTGTTGCTTATCCTGAATATTTTCTGATGTATTAGCTTCAGTAAATATTACATCTCTGCTTATGATAATTTTTCTAGCAATAGGATCCCACATTCTATAATTTTTGTTAGTTTCAGTATATCCAACAAAAAATGTACGAATGCTCTTTTTGTCTAATTTCTTTCTGTTATCCTTTGGTATATGCACATAAGTGTTTCATCCAAAAGTTTTCAAATGTAAGATGGAGGGTTTTCTCTTGTACCATATTTCATAAGGTGTAGAATTTCCCAATACTTTAGTAGTACATCTATTTAAGAGATAGACTGCTGTGTTTACGGCTTCAGCCCACAGTTCAAGCGGCATTTTTCTTCCATGTAACAAGCATCTAGCTAATTCAACTATTGTTCTGTTATCTCTCTTTCAGAAATTCCATTCTGTTCTGGCGTATATGGAGCAGTGAGTTCATGAACAATTCCTAGAGATTTTAGATGATCAGAAAAATTCTTATTTAAGAATTCTGTGCCATTATCTGTTCTGAATCTTTTTATTTTATTTCCAGTTTCAGTCCTAACACTTTTTACAAATTCTTTAAATTTCTCAAGTACATCTGATTTATGCCTAATGAAGTAGGCCACTCTAAATCTTGAAAAATCATCCTTGAATGATACAAAATATAATGATCCACCTGGTGATCATTTACTCATTGGTCCACAAACATCTAAATAGATCAGCTCTCCTGGATAGGTCAAATTTGGACTTGTTGACGCGTGAAAAACGTTTCTATTTTGTTTTCCATAGATGCATGCTTCACATAGTAAAGAATCAGGCTTTTCTCTAATTTTAATGTTTTCTTCAAAAACATTATTTTCAAACATTTGGGTTAATTTTATAGGATTTAGATATTATACACAAAATTGTCTCTGTCTCCCTAAAAATAGATGACCTGCGATACCTAAAACTTTCAAAGTTTTGTCCATGAGTGTAGGTAAATGGCATATGGATGCGGAAGACATAGAATAAACCACCGCATTATTTTTCAGACGAAAATTCTCAATAAAGGCTTTATTCGTAAATTATATATAATCTATGATTATATAACATTTAAAATATACCTTCATTCATTCAAATATATCAATAAAAAGCTAAATATTTATCAGTGTCTTTATATTAAAATATAAACCTTTATTCTCCACTTGAAAAATAAATAAAATTGATTTGCATCGTCTGTTTAATAAAATTTTACTATATATATAATAACATAATAAATGAAGATTTTCAATATAAAATAGAATTGCTATACACCATTTATATATATATATATATAAAGACACATACACACAGAGTTAAATCTAAAAATAATTATTTTCAGCTTGAGAGTAGGCCTGAAGGCTATTTGTCTACAACTTTCTTTTGGTGAAAAATAAAGATCTTTTGGTTTATTAGAACTTGGTTATTTGCTAAGAATTGTTTCTTCTAATGACACGGTTTATTCAATGATATGTATTATTTCAATATACTATATTCCATCATTCTTATAATGCTGATGTTTATAATATAAAACTATATCGAAAAAAAAAACATTGGAATTATTTGTTTTAATTGAATTTAAACTTTAAAAAATTGTTATTTATTTTCACTATTTTTTTTTCGAAGATTTCTTTTTTTTAGATTATTTACATTATAAAGGACTGCGGCGTATGATTATAAAACACTTAAAGTTGCACCGCATAAGTTTCTTTTTTGTGAAAAATCAATATTTATTTCAAAGAGAAATATTTACTATTTCTAACTTTTTTGGATGAAGTATGAAAGGGTGAAAATATGAAGAGTAATGGTGAACGGAAAAATAAAAGTGTCCAGGGGCGGGAATCGAACCCACAACCTTCCGCTTACAAGTCCAAATTAGATTATTATTATTTCCATTATTATTTATTGCGCTCATTGTTCAATATACACGTATTTCAAAAATAATTTTATCAACAAGTACGATACCATTTAAAAATATTTAGAAAGATTTAAATCACAAAATTATATACAAAACTTAATATATAATCATGAATATAAATTTTTAAAATTATATATTTGTTTGAATAAGACTATTAAGTAAAAAAGAGACAAATTTATTACTCTAATTTCATAAAACATAAAATACTATATAACAGACGATTTTTTAAAAAAATCAATGAACTCTAAATATTATACCCCAGAGTAAGGAATATTCTATGATCATTATATGTACATAAATCCCTTAAAACTAATAGAAGGCGGCGAGTTATTCAATTTTAAACATCATTACGGAGGTATCATTAGATGGATGTTAAAAACATAACAGATCCGCACTGAATAGACCATCTTGCAAGTTATCTGAAAGTTGGATCTTAGATTACTGAAATTGCTAATGAATTCTGTGAAGGAAAAATATCCTTTTATCCTAAAGTAAATCGTATTTTAATTTCCTTGATTCAATTTTCTCTTCAAAACGATTACATTATTTTTCTTCCTGAAACCTTTTTTTTTTCAATTTAATATTTCTTTATTATCTATTAAGCTTATGTCTTTTTAAAAGGATTTGTGTTGTATCATTGGCATTGGAAAATCCATAAGGTTTATTGAAATTTTAAAAAATTAATATCTATAAACCTATTAATTTAGAGAAGAAAATCAATTTGAAGAACTAGAAGAAATCATTTATCTTTTTAGAATATATTGTTTTATACAGTGAGCATATGGGAATGCTTTATTTTTATTTATTTTATTTTAGGTTTTAATTGATTAATTCGCACATATTGTATATAATGATATAATATAATCATTTTTGGTCGCAGTGGTACAGCCATACTCCACACTGAAGAGTGCCAACAGCGTGAAACGCGTTCGTGAATGGCTTTTCTTGATTTATCAAGAAAATGGGTTGGCCAAATATCAGGGAACAGGTTAAATAAATGATTAGTTGATTTCTGTTCCACCAGATGGCGCTCTGCCATCTAAAAAGCACATGTACTCCTGGTCAGGATATGCCTTCTTTATTTTTAATATCAACACCTGAACTTTTTATTTTTTCTATTGTTTTTTCACATTGTATAGAAGAATATTTTGAAAGATGTGTTATATTCTAATTGAAACTTTTGTAATTTTAAGCTTTTAGGACAGCAGAATTACATATAATTATAAATATATATTATGCTTCGAGCAATCGCTCTTCCGCAAATATCGATTTGTGTCTTTTATTCGAACAATTATATTATATCCATAGTTCATCTAAAATACCCATTCGAAGAGTCAAACATCAGTATCACTATAAAAGGAAGTTCCAAAAATGCAATATAACAGCGGTATGGTAGATTAAACTGGCGAAACCGCTGGGAGGGTTCACCACTGATGAGCTAGGCCCTCCCTATAATTTTTCCATTGCAGTAAAGGCAGTAGAAATTGTTTTATTTTAAAGAGAATATTACGCGTCTAAAATAGTTTTATAATTTGATACCTGTATATATATATATATCAATACATGTGTAGACAAGTAGTTCACTTAGACTGAAGCCAGTCGCTAACTACCATCCATATGATTATCATGGTCTGTACTAGGTTTACTCGAAATACATGTTGAAAGATTGAGCTGATATTAAAATTAATAGCAATAGATAATATATAAATGTAAAAATGAATAGTACAAAAAAACATTCGTATTTGGATCAGGTGGATAAATTAAGAAAAAGGCATCTCCTGATCGTGCAACTAAAGGCTGCTGTTGGCTTGCGCCATTTGTCGGATATTTGGACAAATCTGGAATATTTAAAATTCAAAGATTAGTTGATAATGATCTCGAAAGATGGCGCAAGCTATCAGCAACTTTTAATTGAACGATCATGAGTTGCTTATCTTTTATCTTAATAAAATATAAATGTTATAAATAAAATTTTAATAGTTTAATTAAACATAAATTACATTATTTTAAGTTTTTTTAAAATCACAATTGATATATAGAAAATTGTCCTAAAATTATATATAGTCAGTTGATTTTAAAACCTTATATTTATATATATTTTTTAAAATAGAGCAATCCATAAATAAATCTTTAATTGAAAAGGTATATATTGGATCAAATACTGGTAAAATAAATGATATTTTGATCCAATATATGCATTTTAAAATAAATATATATATATAACATAAGTTCAATAAGGTGATAAATATATGGCTAACTCATTTTTTAATTCAAAATTTATATCAAACTATGCTATCTTTTTCGTTTTCTGTCTATAAATATATTTCAACAAAATTAAAATGATAAGTTTTCATTATTTATACTCAATTTGACTGGGTCAATCAAGCCTCATTGCTTTAAAACCAATTTAAGCCGTAATTTCAAGGCAGCCGAGTCTTCAAAAGATAAAAATTCAATTTAATTTAAAACGAGAGGAAATAAAATTCTGGAAACATTAGGTAACGTCTGCATTGAAAATGAATTTATTGTGAGGTAGGGGAGAAAACACTAAAAAGAGTTTATTTGAAGTTTATATTTTCTTTGTGAAACATAACTTGTATTTATATGAAAACATATCTTGTTCTTTTCGTAAATCATATATTATAATACTTGAAAGCTTTAAATTAATAATAAATATATGGTAATATATATTGAAATATTATGAGAAATAAATATTAAACGTTTTAAAATATTTAGTTTGCATTTTTAATATCAACACCTGACCCATTTATCTTTTATTTTTTTCTATTGTTCTTTCATATATATATATGAAAAAATAGTACAAATATGATATTGTGCCTTATCTTGGATTAGTGGTCAGAAGTCTAACACTTTGTACATTTGAAATTTTAGAAGGATTGACCAAATCTATAAAATACTATACTTCTACGTAGATAGAAGTAGAGCCTTTGAGAAGAAATATATTTCAATTCTTTAAATCATTCTATAAATGATTATACATATCAATGTAAAAAATTGATATTTTATTTTCAGAACTAAAACAAATTTATTAAATGTTATATTTAAAATATATAGGTTTTGTAAACTTTTAAGACAACATTTTATAATTTAAAAACAATATTTTAAATTTCAATCGATATTTTAGATTTTATATATTTAAAATATTTTAAAACTAGCGGATGTACCCGGCTTCACCCGGGTTTTACCCGAGTAAAGGTTTGTGTAACGAACATTTGTTAAAACAATTGTCTATAAACTTATAAAAGAAAATATATATTTTGATAATTTGAAACTCGTAAATTTGAATCTCTCGATAAAGTGAACATTTTTTCCCGGTCCCTTGAAAAATACTCGATAAGTTGAATAAAATCAATATTAATTGGTTCCCTCGGTAATTGGAAGTTAAAGGAATAGTATCTTGCCTTGGAATTGTATCATTATTCTTGTCTCAAATAAATTGCCGTGTCATCCTGAATTTTGTCTTTCCTAAGTTTCTACATTACAAAATTATCGTTTTATCTAGTGAACATTTTTTCCCGGTCCCTTTAAAAATACTCGATAACTAACTTTGACTTGTGCGCAATTAATAGGTAGAAAATCTTACTTTTGATGAATGATCTTTAAGATAATAAACTTAGTGATAATAAAACTTATAGAATAAAAAACTTGTTATCATTGTCGCAATGGAGGCGCTGCTTTCGAGTTAAATCTACTAATCTGCAAATAACTCTTAGGATATTCAAGATATTCAAGAAATTATTTTTCAGAAACCTTCCCAGTACTATACTAAATAACTTCCCAAAGTGTCATGGCGTTCCAATGAGTGGTTTGGTCAGGCATAAAGAACACACACAAACACACATACATTCATTTTTTATATATAGATTCAACTGTTGAATTTTAGCTAAAATTGAAACTCTTTTATTTTAAGTGTGTAATTTTGTTTCTATTTTTAAAATTTAGATATCCATTTTAATTAGAAAATAGAAATAATGCACATTCGAGATCAGTGTCAAGTAAAATTACATATTGTGTTGAATATGTCGTTGATATTTCATATTTTCTGGCTAAATAATTGTTCCCAGCTTTTTCCACAATAGCATAGAGAGGTGCTAGAAAATATGTTTTAGATGATATAATATTAAAATATTGAATATTTTATTTTAAATGATTTGAAATATATATACAAAAATATTGAATAATATTCTAATACACTCAAATGGAATTTTAAATTCTTAAATTTGCATTAAAATTAAGCCATTATTCTTAAGCGTATTCATTTAAATATTAAAGTAATAAATTTTTATATATTTAAATATTTCAATATACCAACGGTGTCGTAATATTTAAAAAAAAAATCAAAAAAATAATCACAGAATAAATAAATAAAATTTAATATTTGACTATGTGGAAAGAACTTTCTATATATAGTTTGAGAAGCCGATGTCTCCAAGAAATCCCAAGATGACATCAGACGACTGAAGGCTTTCATTAGCAGACGACACGCGAGAGTGACTCGATGATGAGTTCTCGCAGCAGTGATTTTCTTGGTGACAATTATGTCAATATACTCTGTGGAACCTCTTAATAATTAGCAGATGACGCTATTCATTAATATTTCCTTCATTTTAGTTAGAGAGGTTAGTTTAGATAGTTAGTTGTGTTATTAGGTGAGAAGTCAGATTTAAATGTCAGAAGACTTACAAAACTTACTAAATAAATGGAATAAATAGCAGCGCCATCTATCGATCAAGATAGTAAATAAATTTTCATCATTGATTGAATATTTGAGTTATAATAAATATATAAATAAAAGTAAATATAGTTTTGAAATAGAGCAATCCATAAATAAATCTTTAAATAAAAAGGCAAATATTGGATCAAAATATCATTTATTTTACAAATAATGGTAAATATTGGTAAAATAAATGATATTTTTGATTCAATATATGTAATTTTATTTTAAAAAAGTATATATATATTTACATTTAAAAATTCAAAATTATTTTCTCGCAATGAGATGTCTTTTTTTATAAATTAAATAGAAAATGATATGTATAAAGATAATAAAAAGAAAATCATTGTGAAAAATTATATTTTGTATTTTTAAAGGTTTTTCACAATTTTATTATGAATAGAGATATATATATATATATATTTAAAATATAGCAATCCGTAAATAAATCTTTAAATAAAAAGGCATATATTGGATCAAAATATCATTTATTTTACCAATATTTCAGTTGGCTGAATGCCAACCTTTATCAAGGTGTTATAACATATTTAATGTGTGTCAACAATAGACTCAGCGCCACATAACGTCAATAGAATTAAGTTTATTAAAGTTTTTTTCTCCCATTGAATATAAGCAAAAATATTTTTAAAATTTAATTCTATTGACGTTATGTGGCGCTGAGTTTGTTGTAGACACACATTAAAATGTTATAACACCTTGATAAAGGTTGGCGTTCAGCCAACTGAAATATTGGTAAAATAAATGATATTTTGATCCAATATATGCCTTTTTATTTAAAGATATATATATATATGATTTATTATACACTTTATTTAATAAATTATTTATATTATTTTTAAACACATATATGATCGAGAATAAAAATAATTAGTTATGATACTCATAGCTATCATTATCAAATTCCTTTGTTTATCGTTGTACAAGCATAAGGAAGTAGACTTTTTCATTTTGTAATATCCATTATTAAGTATCAATCAATCCAATAAAATCCATGTAATTATGATTGTATAAATTATATACAGAATAGAATAAATACTATATTTATGAACATGTCTACACTGACAAGTTTATATATATTTACAACACTTTCCTAAAGAAAACCAACTTTTTACTGTCCTTCCTGCGATGAGAAAATTGTTGTAAGTGGAAATTCCGGATATTTCTACGAGGCAAATACCCTTGTGATTTGCATAGTGTTTAGTATTATCTATGCAAATTGACATCTCTGTCTATATATCACAGCCTTGTTGGATTGTTAGTTGGCTAGTGGTTATTGGATAGGACAGGCCGGCGTGAGTTACTGATGTACATATAATTTGATCTCTTGTCTTTCTTTTATAGTTTTATATCTTTAAGTAATAAAGGTTCTTTCTCTTCTTCAACAAATCCATATAATTTTTTCAAAAAAAAAAAATATATATTAGGAGGACTAGGCTCTCATCACAGGTAAAAAAATCAGCTATATAGGAAATTTGAAATCCCCCATACATTGAATTTTTAAATCCCGGCTCTCAAGGAATTCTCACCAAAAGTCCAATTCCTAAATCAATACAGAAGTGTGGTGCGCATGACTCACGAACTGCTTTAAAAAAAGGTAAACATTCACCTTCTCGAAATATCGATAAGATTGTATGTTATTAAAAACAAAAAAAAAAAAAACATATCCTGACCGCTTACATAAGTATTTAAGATGGCGAAGCGCCATCTATTGGAGAAAAATTCAACTAAACGTTAATTTAACACTTGTATTGTAATATTTAGCCAACTCCATTTCTTCATAAATCAAGAAAAACTAACAACAACTAACCAATCAACGGGTTGGACAAACAACACGGAACAAATTAAATCAACCTTTAGTTTATTTTTGTTCAAATAGATGGCGCTCTTCCATCTAAAATACTCATGTGAGCGGATATGCTATTTTGTTTTTAGTATAAACAACTGACCGGTTTTTATTTTTAAAATTATTATTTCACATTGTATTAATATCATTCTGAAAATAGAACAATCCATATTTAAATCAGTAGATAATAAAAAAGGCATATATTCAACCAACCGAAATATTGACAAATAAATATTTTATTTCAATCCAATATATGCCTTTTATTATTTAATTGTATTAACATATAAAAATTAAATATTTTTTTTTAGTTTTTTTTTGCTTATCCCTAGTACACGTGGTATAGGCCATGATAATCATGGTGGGTAGTTAGCGACTGCTTTTACTGTAAGCGCACCACATGTTTACACATGTGAAAAGTAGTTCAACTTTGCACTTATAAATGTGCCAGAGCCCCGTTTGGTTACTTGCACTCGCTGGTGGGGTTGGACTTTTGCAAGAATCGGGGGCCATTGGAGCATTTTTTTTAACAGAAAAAAAGTGTCCAATGCGGGAATCGAACCCGGGTCCTAGTGGTCGAAAACCAAAGGGTTTAACCAGCCTTCCACCGACCCCCATTTTTTTAGTTAAATCCAAAAGACCTTATTATAACAAACGTAAATATTTATTAAAGTCATTTTCCGTAGAATTTATAAAATCAATGGAAGAATAATGAAAGTTTTTTATTTATATAAAACAAAATCTATTTGTGCTGTAATATAATGCCTTTAGAGAATAAATATTTTAATTATGAATATCATGATCTATATATACAGGACATACAATTCTTGGATATTGATAAAATATAAAAATATCATTTAATTGCTAAACATATATCATTCTCTAATACAAACCCAACGAGCATATTTAGTAATGATTATGCTGTTATAATCCAATGTCGAATACTTGGTTTGATTATGATTGCTACATAGCAAAGAAGACCATGAAAGAAACTATAGCAAAATATAATAAATCGAGCAAAGATTTAGACCGTATAGAATATGTTAGAACAAGAAATAAATATACATCGATTATCAAAATTAAAAAGGAAAAATACGCTAACCTATGCACGATGTGGCCATTGGACATGCGTCGGACCTGGAGGCTGTTGGGTTCTGTGCTGCCTGGAGTATAGAAGCTCTATCTATGCTTCCTTTCTTCCTGTGGTGAATCTGTATAAGACCGATGGTCTTAATGAATCTTTGTATGATTATACTGTTATTTACAGAGGGTGTTCACACTTATAGGAAACAAGTTTTATTATAAAATATTAAAAATTAACACCATATTTGAAATTTTTCAAATGTTCTATTTGAAAGCCTTTTTGTTTATTTACAGAACGGCACTTGATTTCCCACGATAGCAGACACTATCTGATCATGGTCATACTCGGAGTACTATCAAAACAACATTTTAGAACCTATATTTTTAAATGATATTCCCTCTATCTATGGAAAACATTTTTGGATGCCTTAAAAGAGCACTTGGAAAGAGACACCCTAGGACAATTGAAAGTCTCTGGAAAGTGGTAAAGGAATAATGGGATCTTTTGAGTATGACCATGATCAGAAAGTGTCTGCTATCGTGGAAAATCAGGTGCCGTTCTGTGAATAAACAAAAAGGCTTTCAAATAGAACATTTGAAAATTTTCAAATATGGTGTTAATTTCTAATATTTTATAATAAAACTTGTTTCATATAAGTGTGAACACCCTCTGTATTATTATTTATTATTATCATCAAATCAGACGCGATATCCCCACAAAGGATTTTGCGTCAAGCAACAACACTAAATTCAGAGAACTATTTTACATAAACAATTGGTGAATTACGAGGTTTGTGTAGAGGTTTAAAGAAGAAAGGAAAGGACATTAAAATCATGCTTGATTCCACATTCTACCTAGAAACGATCAATGAAATAAATACAAATATACAGTTTAGCAATTACGGTTTTTATTAATTAATGTTCACAAATGTGTATATAATTTTTTTAAATGAAAGAAATTACCTTAATTTAGAAACAACCTTTCTAAAAATAATGTTCACAAATCTGTAGAAAAAAGTATTCAACAATTTCTAAAAAGAACAACGGGGAACCCTGTCATAATTATTTCACAGATAAAAAAAAATTGAAACACATTAGTGTAACGACCCCTAAGGTTACAAAAAATAATCTTTGAGAAACAATAAAAAAGGCAAATTTTCCGCTTTTTAAAACAAGGCAAAACATTTTTTATAAAAAATATTTTACAAGGACATTGATTCAGTGATGGCTCTTTTTATATTTTCTCAAATGGCCTTAAGGCAAAGTGTTTAGAAAATTTTAATAGAGAAAAATGTATTAAATATTTGATGATTTTATGCAAATTAAAAAAAACACTCTTTTAGTGTATAGTTAAAAAAATTAGATGGCTTAGTTCATTATTAGTAGTATCGTCTGTTTTATTTTTTTTTTCGTTTGATAATTTTACGTCTTAATCTTTTGATTCTGTTCAATTGAAATTTCACGTTAGCTGAAAATAGCGTTGAATTGCACATGTTAAAAATAATTGTGTCATTTTATGAGCGGTAGTGAAAAAATATTTCGTTTAAATAATATAAAAGCTTAAACTGAATTGAATGCGTCATGTGTTAATGTATAGGTCTACTAAAATACATTGTTTGTAGGTTGCATTGAAGGTATCAGATCAAAAGGACGTCCTTATGAACAGAAAAAAAGTTTTATATTTATAAGCATATACCATTCCTTATTTTATTTTTTAACGTACTTCAGATTTCCCAAATTTAAACCCGTTTTTCTATAAAAAATATATCTCTATATATATAAAAGTCAATTTCTGTCTGTCTGTTTCGCGATAAACTCAAAAACTACTGAACCAATTGGTACCAAATTTTGCGTGTCGCTTTTTATAAACCTGAGGAAAATTTTCGGCTGCATTTTGATTAGTATTTTGGGCTATTTCTTTTTTTCATCTGAAGAACTTTTTTTTACGCGGAGTAATCCGGAATGGAATGAATACCAAAATATGGCCATTTTTTATACGCATCGGTGGTTCAGTGGTAGAATGCTTGCCTGCCACGCGGGCGGCCCGGGTTCGATTCCCGGCCGATGCATTTTTTCTAATTTTTAAAACTCATTTATATTATATACTAGACGTATGACCCGGCTTCGCCCGAGAATTCCCCCAATTGCAATTTCTTTCATACTGAAAGTACATCAATAATAAATATTAGAAGTACCATAGAATAGCAATACAGAAGTAACACATAAACTACAGGAAAAAAAGTGTGTGTGGTGGCAAAAATTGTATTATATTAGTGTTTAGGTATTTGATTTAATTAATATAGTTGATATTATAATATATATTTATATTATATATAATATAAATGAGTTTTAAAAATTAAAAAAAAAATGCATCGGCCGGGAGTCGAACCCGGGCCGCCCGCGTGGCAGGCGAGCATTCTACCACTGAACCACCGATTCTTATTTTAAAAAAATGGCCATATTTGGGTATTCATTCCATTCCGGATTACTCCGCGTAAAAAAAAAAAGTTTTTCAAATGAAAAAAAAGAAATAGCCATCGGGGGAATTCTCGGGCGAAGCCGGGTCATACGTCTAGTTTAATAATATATACAACAACAAGAATCCTTTATAAAGAACACTCGTCCCATACAGGATTCTCCTAGATAGATAAAACAGAAGTAAACATAACAGTTATATACAGAAAGTGGAGAATAAGTTTGACCTTTTTCAAGTTGGATCTATCATCTGTGTTGCGCTTATTGTCTGTACTGTTTCCCAGAATTGGTGATAAGCTAATGCATTGGGTTTGATTTTCACTACTTTTGCCATTATAAAATATGGAAAATTGTTTTCATAACCAATTTTAATAATATATAATAATAAAAATTGAAATTATATAAATGCTAAAAAGTACAACTTCCTTAAGTTTTGTCCATGAGTGTATGTAGGCTAAGTGAAGAGATAAACCAAGAGCGCAAGTTCTAACATCAGTTGGAAAATAATGTTACGGATCGAGCGTCTTTTGATCCAATGTCCATCGACATCGTTACTGAATTTTACTGAAATGAATGGATCTATATTTCGCAATATTTCAATCTATATTTTGTCCAAAGAGATTCAGCCAAACTCTTTTAAATACATCTTTGTCAAATTCTGATGGAATTTCATAAATTTCGTTCGAATGTACTCAAAGCTAGTTCTCGACTGAAAATGACCTTTGCCTCGAAACTAAGGCCTCCAATTGAGCATTCTGAATTTGACAAAGATGATATTGTGGCTATGTCACTGACCCGAGTCTACAAATTTGCAAGACATTCAATAGATTTTACTAATCTTTATCGTTTAATTTTGCAGAAGAGGTGCATTTTATATTTATTTATTTTTAAATTAAAATATCACATAGTAAAATACTTTAGACAATTATATTTTTTAGAATAAGTGAACTACAGAGAAATTAGAATTTATATTTACACGAAGTATTTGCAAAGTGTATCGTTGTTTCTGAAATTTTTCCTTAATAAATTATAATTGTTTTATCGCAGTAAGGACAGTAGAAGCTTTATTTATATGTGAAAAGAAACATTAGGGTCTTAATGTTTTCATTTTATATATATAAATGGAGCGTTATTGTTTATATTAATTTATGCCTGACGGGCCTTGTCCTTATTATGAAAAAGGCATCTCTTTATCATGCAACTGAAATTGCTGATGGTTTGCGCCATCTATCGGAACAAATATCAACAATTATCGTTGATTTCTAATCATTCCTGAATTGGCCAAATACCCATTTTTTGATTAATCAAGAATGGGTAATTGGCCAATTCTGGAATTATTAGAAATCAACGAGAATTGTTGATATTTGTTCCGATAGATGGCGCAAGCCATCAGCAACTTTCAGTTACACAATAAGGAGATGCCTTTTTCATAATTTATGCACCTTATCCCAGTACAATATCATATTTGTACTATTTTTTCACTTGTCCTTATTGTTTGCGGAAGAGAATTGCTCGATGCAATGTAAATAATACCAGGTATTGAAATATAATAATCATGTGATATTATAAATAAATAATTCATACTCTCTCTCTCTCTCTCTCTGAAGATAAAATTCAATACTTATTCTATTTGCATACTGCAGAATTAATACAAAGCAATAACGCGTCATCTATATAGTATACTTATATACAGTTATCAGCGTCATAATCAATTCTTAATCAATTCTGTCACCGTTTGCTTTTGCGAATAGAATAAATACCGAAATATGGCCATTTCTCATAACCATCGGTGGTTCAGTGGTAGAATGCTCGCATGCCACGCGGGCGGCCCGGGTTCGATTCCCGGCCGATGCATTTTTATTTTTTTTTTTTTTGCAATTTTTAAAACTCATTTATATATTATACAAGAATGACATCCACGGCGCCAATTTATAATTGTAACGAATAGTATTTGAATAAAAGCATTTAATCGGGTAAAACCCGGGCGTTGCCCGGGCCATTCGGCTAGTACTTATATATCAAATGAAACAATAAGACACGAATGTTTTTTTTTTCACAAATAAATAAAATTTCCCCTTTCCTTACTGCGATGAAATTTTAGTAGCTTGATTAATATGTGAAAAGAAACATTGGCGTCTTAATGTTTTCAATTGATATATATAAATGGAGCGTTATTGCTTTGTATTAATTTATACCTAACTGGTCTTGTCATTATTGTTTGTGGAAGAGCATTGTTCTATGCAAATATTTATATGTAATTCTACTGTCCTAAAATCTTATGCCCATAGTTTGCTTAAATTATTTTCTAAGATTCCACCATTCAGTGTATCATATAAAATCAGAATGAACCAATACAGTATTGGAGCTCTAAAGAAGCGGTCTGGTAGATTAAATTGACGACCGCTGGGAAGGTTCACCACTGATTAGCTAGGTACTCCCAATATTCTTTAATTACAGTAGGAACAGTAGAGGTTTGATTTATTTGTGAAAGGAAATATTCGCGTCTTAAATTTTCATTTGTTATACTACATGGTAACAAAAGGTTTTAATGTTATAAAGCAATAAATATTATACTGAAGAGACAAAATTCAATAATTCCCGGGTAGTTGGCGTTCTGCGCTCCAGGAACCTGGGTAATAAATATCTTCCCATATTTAATAATTTCTCTATGAGTATACTACAGAGTAACAAAGTATCATATAAATATTATAAACCAATAGAAATTATCGTAAATATAGAGTCTGCCTGACCAGCATTCATAGTTATATGAAAAATTGACACATCGGCCAGTTGGAGTTTTTTTTTTATTTTCTCAATGTTTCGACAAAAATATTTTGTCTAAGACAGGAGAAGTAAATAAAAATAAAGAATTTGGCGTTAAAAATTGTTCTGAGGTTTACTTATTCTGTTATTTACTTCTCCTGGCGAAGACAAAAGATTTTTGTCGAAACGTTGAGAAAATGAAAAAACTCCAACTGGCTGAAGTATCTATTTTTCATATAACTATAAATTATATTATGCATTAGCGCGTCATCTGTTATGAATATTCGAAACTATTATAGACGCTTATGATTCTTTTAAAATTAAACAATTTCTACTGTCCTTACTGCAATGGAAGAATTGATGGGAGGGCCTTAGACAGAAAAAATTGTTTAATTTAACAAAATTATCATACACGTCTATAATAGTTTCCAATATAAATTATACTGAAGAAAATTTAATTATTATTATACACACATTTAACACTGAGTATTAAAATTTAAATATATTTTTATGTAATTTAATAAATTTAGATAAAAAGATATATAAGCGTTTAAAATACCTTTCCATATCTTTGGCATCTAGATTAAATACAATTTCACAGAGCGATTGTAAGCCGAGCTCTAAGAAGGAAAAAAGGAATTTTAAAATAAAAGGGAGAAAAAAAGGTGAGGAAACACTTTATAAAATTTAATGCATTTCTTTGGTAAGAAATATAGAACCTAAAGTGGAATTTTATTTGGAATCTTTGACACAATTTCCATTTATATCTTTTTTTCCTTTTCATATTAAGATATTTTCCTTATAACTTTTATTTCGTCTGTCCTTTTTTTTCTCTGTATAATTTGATTTAGTATGTTATATTCATTATTGGTTGGGGTTTGTGGCCGTTTGGTTAAAAACTGTCGTTTTTTTATAGTCAGGATTCGGGATCAAATCCCGCATTTGAAACTTTTTTTCTGGAAATAAATCGCTTCAGTAGCTCCCGATTCTTGCAATAATCCAAACCCACCAGTGATTATAAGTAACCAAACGATGCCTTGACACAATTTTGAGTGCAAAATTTGAACTACTTTCCACCTGTGTAGATATGTGGTACACTTACAGTAAAAGTAGTCGCTAAATACTACACACCGTGACTATCATGGTCTGTTCGATGTGCACAAGAAGGATAATAGACAAATATTTATTACTGGGAATTATTGAATTTTGGTATCTTCAGTATAATATATATTGCTTTATAATATTTATAATATTTAAACTTTTTGTTACTCTGTAGTATAACAAATGAAAACATTAGGACGAGAATGTTTCTTTTCACAAATGAATCAGGTTTCTACTCTTCCTACTGTGATGTCAAAAATATTGGAAAGGCTTGGCTCATCAGTGGTGTACTCTCTAAGTGGTTTCGCCAATTTAATCTACCAGACCGATTTATTCTTTTGGCTAAGATCAAAGTATAGTCTAATCTATTATACTGCTCGAATTAATAATAAAAGAAACATTGGCGTTTAAAATATGGCTTAAATTACAATATTAGATGGCGCTTATGCATCATGTGTTTGTATATTTTTGATATTTACATAATCAGAATATTTCCTCATTTAACCATTAGTAAGATAATATGTAAATACGCACATCGAAATATACAAATATATCAATCAGAGATATTCAGAAAAGTGATCAACAAATAGAACTGTTAAACAACAATCCGTCGGTAACCTATCATTACATTACTCTACGTTTATTAATCGAACCTACACACTCACTGGATAATTATCAAACCTTGATTACCTAGTAGACTTGTGGGGTACAGCCTGCATCATGTTGACAAGGACCAATTGCCCGAAACGCGTACGTGGCCGGTTTTTTTTTATCATAAAAAAGGGGATTTTTACAATATTTCTATATTGGAAATAGGGAAATCTTTTGCATTTAGTTTATTATAATACATATAGATGGCAGAATTTCAATCTTTGTAATGTTCAGTCCCATATACTAGAGCCCATTGTTAAAATCCGAAAGAGAAATTCAACTATATCTAAACAAAACAACTGAACATGTTTATATATTTTAAAATATATTTGAATGATTGGATATAATTTCAATTTATATTTTGAAAATTATAAACTTTTTATTTGATGTTTATTCAATAATTTAAAACGCGCTACATTTTCTTAGAAATAGATTTTTACAACTACTTGGTCGGCAAACTCGCGCATGCGTCTGGCTGACCAATCAGCAGAAAAAGAGTTACCTTGCCATTCAACTTCGGAACCTCTCTGTAATACTACTTTTTACGCTTGTCCTTACACAACGGCAATAAAAAAGAAAAGAACTGCACATATCTCACGAGATGGAGTTAAATATTAGGAAAGGACCAATAAGAGGGGTAAAAAACTGACACCATATAAATAAATCAAAATAAAAGCTTAGTATAGTATAGTGTGAAAATTCGAAACTATTAAAGACGCGTATGATTCTTTTAAAAATTAAACAATATCTACTGTCCTTACTGCAATGGAAAAATTAATGGGAGGGCCTGGCTCATCAGGCCTATACTGATACTGATGCAAGACTTTTTAAAAGAATTATACACCTCTATAATAGTTTCGATTTTTCATTACAGATGGCGGGCTAATGTATCATGATATAGTGAGGTATTCTAAAATCAGAATAAAATAAAAATACAATCCATTTTATATATATATATATATATATATATATATATATATATATATATATATATATATATATATATATAATAATAAATAGTTATTTAATTTTATAGTCCAGTTTTGTATTAAAATTATCTTCACTATTATGATCATTTAAATACAAATTATAAAATTTGTAAAATGTTAATCAGTTTGCTCCTTAAATTTTTTAAAATTAGAATCACTGTTATAATTTTGTTATATAGTTTCTACACTATATATATATATATATATATATATATTGTAACTCTATACTTTAACTAAATGATAATTTATCTTAGAAAAATTATCTTTAAAATAATGATCTCAAAGAAGAAGACAACAATATTTTAAAAAACAAAATTTACATTAAGAACTCATTTGAAATGAAAAATGATAAAAAGGGTCCGTTGAAGTTGGCACATAAAAGTTTCTTCTCGTCCATTTGACTCCAAAGGAAATAAAATACCAAAAGAATATCAATAATATATCAAATTCTCAATATATGTAGGTTATATTTCAGAGAATATATTGTGATATGGGATTATTTGTCAACTCAAAATTTTATTCGAATTGGAAATACGTTGTTATAGAAACACTAGAAAACTTTTTATTTTTTGGAATTTCTTTAAGTCTTCTGCTTCAAATTTCATTTATCTTTTGGTAGTGAATTCTAAGTAGATTAATAAAATCAAAAGACTATTTCTAAATATTTATAAAAAGCTGTGTTGAATGATTTATTAGTCAGAGAAGATGAGTTGTTTATATATATATATGTGATATAAAGATATATGTAAATATGATATATACATATTCGAGATATATACACAATAATGTCAATAATATATATATATGCTATATAAAAATATTATTTTATTTAAAAATATAATTTCATAGTTTCGAAAATTACTCTGTTAAATCGACCGCCAGAGGTCACGCTTCCCCTATAAAAACTCATTGTTGTTCTATCCCGTTGGCCGGCTCAAACCTTTTGTACGTTATGTAAATAATCTTTTGTTTTCCTTATTCTACTCGCCTTAAGCCAGGCATTACTTTTATCAAATTATGTTCTTTTATATATATTCCTCAGCTCAAATAAAGAAATATCTGATCTTCAATATTATTATTATTATTCTTTCAAGATTGTTAACCACGACTGCATTACCATAACCCTCAACATGATCTAAATTCAAGCAATAAATCTCATTCATTTTTATATAACATATATATTTACCCCCAAACATATTCAAAGGATGAAAGTAAAATTGCATATATATATATTAATGTGTGTGGTAAAATAGTACAGATGTGAAATTGTACTGAGATAAGGGTAATTAATTATTATAAAGGCATCTCCTAATCAAGAATGGGTATTTGGCCAATTCTGTGATAATTAAAATCAACGAATAGTTGATATTTATTCCGATAGATGGCGCAAGCCATCAGCAACTTTAAGTTTCACGATAATGAGATACCTTTTTCTTAATAAATAAATATATATATATATGTGTGAGTGAAAAATAAAATTAGAAATAGGTTATCAGGTATTGATATAAAAACAGAAATGCTCATTTGAGAGGTCAGGATATATCATTATTTTGTTTTTAATATTTGTTGTTGTTGTTGCTCATTCCTTAAGTCGTTTAAACGATCTCCATTAGGTCACATTGTCTCAGCTTTTCTATTATAGTCCTGGGGTTTCCCAAAGGTCTTTTTGATTTTTCAATATATACGTATATATTATTTTGCTTCGATCGTGAATATCTTTATTTATGGGGCTGATAATCAGAATGAATGATTTTTGAGCCCCGATGGACGCATAAAGCGGAATATATACAAAGCACAGTTGGAGGGGCCTGGGGATGGGTGGCCAGGGGATCATCGCCAGGTGAGGCAAGGAGAGCCGGGATGTAGAGGAGGACCAGGGGAGCAGGGTGGTGAACCGCGGAGGAAAATCTTCTTGCTTATTTATATATGCTCTCAAAGCAAATAAAGCAAGTAACTTATCCTTGGAGGCTGTTTTTTATTGTTTTACTTTATCATTGTACTGTATGTTTATCCATTACTGCACTACAATATATTGCCACGTGGAAAATTAAGGAAGATACATTTCAGGGTGATATAGCAATTTATTTAAGCCAAGAACGAAAATTTGCTTCGATCCCGAACTTATAAAGCATGCAACAACTGTCCTGGTGTGGAACTAACACCTACCCACATATTCTCATGCCCAGCAATGGCCGCAGCCTTGAAGAAAATTGACATAGACCCAGAGCAGCAGGTTTACACACCCAAGATAGTGGATATTGCTGCTGCTGTGATGGAGATGCATGGAGATATCTGAGACTCTTCTTTGGACACGACAACGACAACAACAACGAAAATTTGCTTCGATCCCTCAAATATGAAATATTTTAACATTTAAAAATATTTACTTTTAATGTATTAACGTATATGAGTTTTATTTCTAGTTGTATGAACATTTTATATAGAAAAGTCAAATATCAAATTTTGCATTAATGCGTGAGTATAAATTCTCAATATAGAAAATCTTTAAAAAAACTCAATTATCTTGTGAAATGATAATACAAAAGTAAAATTGTACTTGTGGATCAGGTGGATAAATAAAGAAAAAAAGGCATCTTCTGATCATGCAACTAAATGTTGCTGATGGCTTGCGCCATCTGTCGGAACAAATAGAAACAATTCGTTGATATTTTATTATTCCATGAATCTCCAAATACTCATTATTGATTAATTAAGAAAAACTAACCTGGTACGCATTTCGGGCTAAATGACCAGTTTTTGGTCGTTGAGATACGGTTTGCATCACGCTGACGAAGGCTAACAGCCCAAAACATACGTGGTTAGCTTTTCTTGATCAATCAAGAATGGGTATTTGGCCAATTCTGGAATAATAAAAAGAATCAGCGAATAGTTGATATTTATACCGACAGATGGTGCAAGCCATCAACAACATTTAGTAACATCAGGAAATGCTTTTTCTCAATTATCTTATTGATCTAATATATATCATGACCTGTACCAAGTTATATGTACGTTATAAGTACCAATAGAATCAATATTTATAATTATGCATCGATGTGAATAATCTATTATGTTGTTATATACTACATGGTGATGCTGTCAGGAAGATGTCAGTAATGGTTCTGGACAGGTTCCTATACAATCACGCAATGTTTTCAAGTGTCAGTTCCATGCTGCAGGAATATCACCAACACACTGTATTTCTGCGTACTACATCGTCTTCAATATTATGAATTCGAAACTATTATATACGCCTATGTTTCTTTTAAAAATTAGACAATTTCTACTGTCCTTACTGTAATGGAAATTAATGGGAGGTTTCACCACTGATGAGCCAGACCCTCCCATTTAATTTTTCCATTTCAGTAAGGACAGTAGAAATTGTTTAATTTTCAAAGGAACCATACGCATTTAAAATAGTTTCGAAAGTTAGTTTATACAAAATAAATAGGTTGTTATCTCTTGTCAAACCAAGTTTTCCAATTGAAGTATTAGCAAATAAATCCTTTTATCAATCCAATATATGCACAATTATATGCCAATAACGCGCCATCTATACTTAATAAATGGAACTATTAAGCAAAAATGTTTCTTTTACACATAACACAAAATTTCTACTGTCCTTACTGCGATAAAAAATAGTGGAAGGGCTTGGATCATTGGTGGTGAACCATCCCAGCCGTTTCGCCAATTTTTCATCGCAATTTCGCCAATTGGAGAATAGTCGAAACCGCCGAAAGGGTTAAGCACTGATGAGCTAAGCCCTCCCACTATTTTTATCGCAGTAGGAACAGTAAAAGGTTTATTTTATGTGAAACCGTCGTGATTTATGACTTATTGATTATAGATACTTTTAAGATCTCTTAATGCAGAATAGAAAACCGCCGGTTTATTTCAGCCAAAAAATAAACAACATGATCAAAGAACATTTTTAAACATTGTAAATAGGTTGTGTCAAAAGTTCGTAAACAATTACAAAAAAATTTAAATACCAATATTATTCGCCGTTATGTATATAATGTCTTTGTATTATGTATAAAGTAATTGTATTTTTATGTATTCGCCGTAATAATATTATTTGCCAAGTATTAAGAGAACAACGTTTTGCTGCAAGGGTTTACAAACTTTAGGGACAACCTTATGATCAATTTTTTAGTCAAAAGTTTGAGTCAAAAGACGATTCATTGAAGAGGTTTATATATAAAAAAAAGGATGTACCTGGATCTGTAAAGAGAAAAAAAAACATTTCTCAAAATATTTCGAGGGATTGTGCAGTAAATTGATAAAGAGGGGTCAATCTCTAAATATTTTGAGAACAATTCTTTGGTTTTTTAAATTAACAGATTTAGGTACGCTCTTTTTTTTTATATAAACATACTACAATTTATAAATTCAAAATACCATCTATCGAAAATTAAATTTACTGAAATTGTGTTTTTTTCCAATAATTACATCAAATTGATGAAAAATAACACATTGCCAGAAAATTTAATTGTTACGAATACTACAATTTGGCTAGTAATTGCGTCTAGTACACCTGTGTATATCACATATATATACTATTTACAATATGATGTACTAGCGCGCCATCTGTTATCAAAATTTGAAATTATTTTGAAGGCGTAAGATTATTTTTGAAAATAAACAATTTCTACAGCCCTTACTGCAATGGAAAAATTAATGGGAGGGCCTGGCTCATCAGTGGCGAACCCTCCCAGCGGTTTCGCCAGTTTAATCTACCATGGTAGGGTTCACCACTGATGAGCCAGACCCTCCCATTAATTTTTCCATTGCAGTAAGGGCGGTAGAAATTGTTTATTTTCAAAAATAATCTTACGCCTTTAAAATAATTTCGAATTTTTATACTATTTACAGTTTTAGAAGATTTATTGTCAAACAAACAAAATATTTCTGTTATATACTAAAGATAAACTATATATCGTTTTGAAATAGAGCAATCTATAAATAGATCTTTAATTAAAAAGGCATATATTAGATCAAAAAAATAAATTATTGTTTTTTGATCAGATATATGCCTTTTCAATTATATTAATTAACTATATATATATAATAAATAATATAGCACATATATCCTCTACACAGTATACTTATAAAATTTCGTTATATATCATTATGAAAATTCGAAACTATTATAGACGCGTATGATTCTTTTGAAAATAAAACATTTTCTACTGCCTTTTTATTCTTAAAAGAATCATACGCGTCTATAATAGTTTCGAATTTTCCTAATAGATGGCGCTAATGCATTATAAAATATTTTATCATTATAATACGAATTAATATAAAAATTCCTACTAAAGATTTTACCTGTCCATTTTCACAAAAATATTAATCATTACCTATCTAACAAAAACTTTAAAAAGCTTTCAAGAATTTTTTTTTTCACGATGGAAGAAAATAAAATTGTAAATAATGTTAAGAACTTCAGCGAGATTCTTTTATAGCATCAAATAAATTTGACCGTTGACCGTGATGTATGAAGGGAAGCTATCATGGATCACACTAATGGAGAACCACGTCTGAATAGGGAAGGAATTTGGCGGCAGAAAATTGGTTTTGTGGGAAGAAAGGATCAAAATCGAACAATAATCAGAGATAATTTGGGCCGTTTAACATCTTTTTTTAAACTATTATTGAGATTAGTTAACGTTATATTATAAACTAAATAACTATGAGACTACATAAAATGAGTTTGTCTGGTAGCATTTTATAAATTAATAAATTGACAAAATGTGCTAATATACCTCTTTAAATCGTCTTATTTTCTCATTTTTTAATTCAAATTTAAGTACGCCTTTTCACTATTCTTTGATTAAAGTCTCTCAGGGAGTTGGTCGTGTAAGAAATTGGTCGCTCAAAAAGGTGGTCGCTTATGAAAGTAATCGTGAAAAATGAGAATGCTAATATCAAAACGAGAATTTGTGTTTAATTGACAAATATACTGATAAAATATACTGAATCGAACAACGGTTACACCTTTTAGAATATGTTAAGATAAGGAATAAATATAGGTCGATTATTAATATTAAAAAGGAAGAATACGCTAACCTATGCACGATGTGGCCACTGGACATACGTTAGACCTAGAGGCTGTTGGGTTCTGGGCTGTCTGGAGTATAGGAGTTCCATCTATGATTTCTTCCTGTGGTGAGTCTGTATAAGACCGATGGTCTCAATAAAGCTGCTTGTGTGTTTAATCCGGTCTTCAGGTGGGCTTTTTGAATTTGTCAAATCTGGTGTTGGGGCTTTGTCAACGAATCGAGTCTGCTAGTTTGAAAAGAGAGTCAACATAGAGCGCATAGTTTTTGTGTTTTTTCTTTTTCTGGAAGATGTGACCTTTCTCTTCAAATCAATATTCTCACGGTTAAATTTCTATACGAAAAATGTTAATTTTTCTACGACAGTGGAACTTTCCATGAGCAGACCATCTGATGAGCGACCACCTCTCATTAACGACCGACCACTTCTTTAGAAACGAATATGCCATCTAACAAATCTCCGAAGAGCGGCTATCTTCAGGAGAGGCTAGTAGTATCTATGTAGTTTGGTAAAGTCGGATTTATAGAAGTTAGTTTGTGCTTGTTCGTGTTTTTACTTAGATTATTTTGACATATTACAATATTAATCTACACATTGGTGTGCCAAAGGAACGAAGAATGAAATGAGAGAGAGGCTAGTTTAAAGAATTACAGAAAAATTATTAAAATATTTATTGTGTGAAATGCATGTAGTTTAAAAAAATGGGAATCTTTATTTTTTCTGTTGAAGCTGTTCTCATCTATCATTAAGAACAAACTGTCCTTGAACAATCTTTCGCAGTCTGAACTTAAGTAGATGGATTTGCTATTATATCAACTATCTGGTCGTTTTCATATAATAGATAGTTCAAATATCAGGAAAGTATTTCATGATTTTTCAATACATCGTTATTAAGGCTGTTTCCGATTTTCCAGTTTTGACTACACTGTCATGTAAAAAAAAAATTAATGAAACAAATAATAAAATCTTTTTTAAAATTACATTTAGAAATATTTAGATACTAAATATGAAATTAATAGGCTAATCCCCTAATAGAATATCCAAATCAATAAGCTTGAGGGATAAGTATCTTTTTGCAAATAATTTTATTTCAAGCTTTCGGGCACAACCGCCCTTCGACAGGAAAAATATTAGGCTACTAAATGTTTTTAGTAGCGTAATATTTTTCCTGTCGAAGGGCGGTTGTGCCCGAAAGCTTGAAATAAAATTATTTGCAAAAAGATACTTATCCCTCAAGCTTATTGATTTGAACACACTAAATATGAAAGTTTGAATAACGAACTAAGAACCCCTGTTTAACTTCTTGAGAATGACGCTGGCTTTATCTAGTTTAAGACACTTACGGATGCAATGATGCAAATCATTGTGTTAAAATTGGTAGAGGAAACACCTCTCGATTTTTGTGTGCACAAATTTTGGTCTAATCTATTAAATAAAATATCTTGTTTCTCAATTTTCACACACCACTAACGATTAGTGTGTGGGTATTTAGATAGGTTTGGTTAATAAATAGACGTAGGTAGATATAGTTAATAAAGTATTGGTACGAAAATAGGAACCTTTCCCCCTTTTTAAAATGCAATTAAACAATACATTCTGTTCTTCATCCAGTACAAAACGTAAAGGTGATGATGGGAAAATGAATTATAACACCAGTTATAGCAATTTCATATAAATAAAGCCATTTGGTTTCGGGGTATGGCTGAATATAATAAATTGTTTCAATTAATTTTTAAAGGGAGAGGTGAAAAAAAAAATGTTTCACCTGCATGCACTTGTGGAAACGAACAACAAACCTCTGAACATCTTCTGATAGACTGTCCATTAACTTCTGATCTAAGGGAAGAAAACCAAATTTACCTGACTAATACAAAACAAGCTGCCTGCAATAAAGACCAATACATAAAGTTTAATAGATTCTGCAGGATATATATTTTGAGGCGAAAGTATTGAATGTAAATATTTCAAGCTACTATTTATAATTACTATATGTAAAATTTGACATCGAACGTTTAATATTAATGATTTCCAATGTTCAATTGTATTAATTGTATATAATTTAAAATATACACGTAATTATCCAAATTTTGGATATGGCGTGTCTCTCCCAACTGTTAAATAAATAAATAGAGGTGATTCTTTTATTACATTAATACTATCCTCCCGAAACTTTATAAAGTGATGGATGTATAGAGGGATATATGAATACTGTAGATATCAACTTTCTATTACCACAATTATGTTGTAAGAATATAAACTCAGCTTCTTCTATAGAACATGTTTATTTTGATAGCTTTCGGACGACATCGTTCTTAAACGGGCGTAAAGATCCGTTGCGTACCTCCGTTAAATAACGATGTCGTTCGAAAGCTAGCAAGATAAACATGTTCAATAGAAGAAGCTCCTTTTAAGTTTATAATCTTACAATATAGATATATGAATATTGGCATTGCTCATATTTGAGCAAAATTCCGATATATATTTTTTTCAATTAAAGAAATTATTTTGTGTTTGCAAAAGTTACCCAGAAATAATTTGTAAAAGGAAAAATAAAAATCAGATGAAAAGTTTATTTTAATTTTATATTTGCAAGCTTTCGAGCAAATATACTGCTCTTCAACGGGATAATACTTTTTGTACAATCTCTAAATAATATTTATACAAAAGTTTTCAATATTATTAAGAGATTGTACATAGAGTATCAGCCCGTTGAAGAACAATATATTTGCTCGAAAACTTGAAAATTTAAAATTAAAAGAAACTTCTTACCTGATTTTTATTTTTACTTTTTCAAATTATTTTGTACCTTAACTTTTATACGTAAGCGAATAGAACGGCTAGAGAAGTGTACCTACAAGATCACACGTCAGCGTGGGATTATGATCCTTTACTCAAGGGCCTATAACACGTTTACGCGTGATCTAAAACCTAACATTTATATTCGAACGAAATCCGCCTGTATTTACAATCGTATTTCATATAATCAAGTGAAGAAATAGTTGTTATTTGGTTTTAAATAATTGATTTTGTGATATTTTATATATTGATTTTTATTTATTGATATAGAACTAAGTAGAACTGCTCTTCACTGAAGGTTAATAACGAGTTTACAAAGTGGGAAGAGGAGCTTCTTTTTATTAGCATGCACACAAGCTTTCGGACATATCGTCCTTCATCAGGTAAGAGTAATAAACGCGCTGAGGATCCATATATACACAAAGCTGAAAAGAAAATTTACATAACTGCATAAGATAAAAGTATTTAAAGATAAAAATAAGAACCAAATATGCTAAAAAGATTATAGGGATTAAATGCTAATAAATCTGGACTAAGTACATATGCATTATGAATGGTGTTAATCAAGGGCAGGTAAATGCAACCTATGGCTATTCACATAACATATGGTATTGTTCTGGTATATCTATATGCCTGTTGATGCTGTTTGTTTTTATTGACACAAATGCCTCTAGTAAAAGTCTTTGGTACTTATTACTGATATTGTTGTATAGAATGGATGGCTTTGTTAGATTGAATGTATGACCGGTTTGCATAGAATGACTGTAAATAGGGGAATTTAGGTTTTTATTAGAGATGTTTCTGGAATGCTCAACCATTCTGATGGCGACGGATCTACCCGTCTCCCCGACATAAGTGGCATTGCATTGGTCGCAAGAGGCGGAATAGACAGCACCACCAGAACGGAGAGAACTCGCATGAAGGGAAGATCTGGTAATGGGGTGTCGGATTAGTGTGGCGATGTTAGGTGGGTTCTGGAAGTATGTTGTAATGCCATGTTGCCTTAAAAACCTGGCTATGGTGATAGACTGGGGGCAAAAAGGAAGGGAGCAAATATTTCTGTGTATAGCTGGAGCACTGTTGTGGTGAGGGTCATGCATGTGTTTAAGAATGAAGGGGGTCGGGTAGCCGGATTTGGATAAATATGAAAATATTTTAGCTTTTTCTATTGTTTGGAATAACGGGAGGGAACAATGAGTAAAGATACGTTTAGTGAGAGCTCTAACTGTATTGATTTTGTGTGGTGTTGGGCAATGTGACCGGAAGTTTGTGTGGTGTGGGGGTGTGTTGTTTTTATAGTATACTGTGGTATGGAAACTGCTGGGGGTGCGTATGACTAGTGTATCTAGGAAAGGTAGGACTGAGTGATTTTCTGTTTCATGGGTGAAGGCTATGTCTGGGTGGAAGGAGTTGAGGTCAGATAGGATGTGAGAGGCAGATACCTCACTTACCAAGCAAAAGGTATCATCGATGTACCGCCTCCATAGAAAGATGTCTGAAGAATGGCGTGAAGTGATCCATTGGTCCAGTGACCTCATGACAACCTCAGCCACCACGGTTGAGAGGGGGCTACCCATGGGGGAGCCCTTGGTCTGCTTGAAAAACTGGGTATCAAATGTGAAGGTGGACATGCCTAGGCATATGGAAGTGAGCTCGACAACCGTCTCCGCGGTGAGGGTGTCTAACAGGGGGGCATTTTCGAGGAAAGTGCGTAAACTATTAATGATCAAGGGGTGGGCAAGTGAGAGATATAGAGACGTTGCATCGAAAGAAACCATTATGGACCTGGGGGGAGGTGTGAGGCTGGTGATATAGGACACAAACGAGGGGGAGTTTGCAATGGTATATTCCCATGGGGAGACTGTAGAAGGGGGGTCAAGAAGTTGGACAAAAATTTTGACAGGGTATATGCCGGAGAGAGATGGTAAGATATGATTGGTCGGAGGGGAACATCGGGCTTGTGGATTTTTGGAAGGCCGTAAATGTAGGCTATTTGGGCGAGGTTAGCTGTGAAGTCGTTATATTGCTCTTTAGTGATCTGCTGGGACCTTTTTAATCTTAACAATAGTAAACGGAAATTCTTAACGGATGTTTTATGTTCCTGTTCAGTGATGGCAGAAAAAATGGAGTGTTGGTCGAGAACGTTTTGCATTTTTTGCTTGTAAACGGTAGTGTTGAGAATTACGGTCTGTGAGCCTTTGTCGGATTTTGTTATGACTATGTCTCTATTGCGTTTAAGACGGGAGATAACCCTATTCATGGCTAGGGACGGTTTAGGGATATTGTAGGGTCGTTGAAGGGTGGAGGTGACAAAATGCCTGATCCTATGGGTGTCTTGGTGGTTAAGGCCTCTGAGGGCGGGTTCCACACCAGCTATGATGCGAGGAATATCAGAAGGCCCAGGCAGTCTGTATTTTAGGCCCAATGACAGAATCTCAGCATCAGCAGATGGCAAGACATAGTCCGAGAGGTTGACCACTCCTTGGGGTGACTGGGGAAGATAGGCTTCTAGTAGATAGGCAGGGAAGTTGTACTTCTTGATCCAGTGATGAAGCTTGGTGTTGTGACGTTGCGTTATATCGTTCTTCTGGTGCCGAATGTCCCTTGTGATGGATTGCAACAGATCGGCCATTTCTGGATTGGTTAGTAGCTGAGAGACCAGAAAGATCAATCCCTTGACGGACTTAGAAATAAATCGGATATTGGAGTGGCAACCTTTAATTCTAGACGATAACAGATGGAGTTGGGCGCGGCGTATGACGACGGATGAAAATGGATTGCGAACAGGATCCCTGATTCGAAGGGATGGAGGTATAAAATCAGCCGTTTCACACAGTTTGTTAAAGTTCAAATGGAGGCGCCATCTTGACAACTGTAACGATTTCTTTCGCAACTGATAGGTATAACGAGGTAGGTCTTCAGCGGAAGGATTCATGATGAATTCCAGGATAAAAAGCGTAAAAATGAGCGAATTAAGTAGAACTGCTCTTCACTGAAGGTTAATAACGAGTTTACAAAGTGGGAAGAGGAGCTTCTTTTTATTAGCATGCACACAAGCTTTCGGACATATCGTCCTTCATCAGGTAAGAGTAATAAACGCGCTGAGGATCCATATATACACAAAGCTGAAAAGAAAATTTACATAACTGCAAAAGATAAAAGTATTTAAAGATAAAAATAAGAACCAAATATGCTAAAAAGATTATAGGGATTAAATGCTAATAAATCTGGACTAAGTACATATGCATTATGAATGGTGTTAATCAAGGGCAGGTAAATGCAACCTATGGCTATTCACATAACATATGGTATTGTTCTGGTATATCTATATGCCTGTTGATGCTGTTTGTTTTTATTGACACAAATGCCTCTAGTAAAAGTCTTTGGTACTTATTACTGATATTGTTGTATAGAATGGATGGCTTTGTTAGATTGAATGTATGACCGGTTTGCATAGAATGACTGTAAATAGGGGAATTTAGGTTTTTATTAGAGATGTTTCTGGAATGCTCAACCATTCTGATGGCGACGGATCTACTTATGTCGGGGAGACGGGTAGATCCGTCGCCATCAGAATGGTTGAGCATTCCAGAAACATCTCTAATAAAAACCTAAATTCCCCTATTTACAGTCATTCTATGCAAACCGGTCATACATTCAATCTAACAAAGCCATCCATTCTATACAACAATATCAGTAATAAGTACCAAAGACTTTTACTAGAGGCATTTGTGTCAATAAAAACAAACAGCATCAACAGGCATATAGATATACCAGAACAATACCATATGTTATGTGAATAGCCATAGGTTGCATTTACCTGCCCTTGATTAACACCATTCATAATGCATATGTACTTAGTCCAGATTTATTAGCATTTAATCCCTATAATCTTTTTAGCATATTTGGTTCTTATTTTTATCTTTAAATACTTTTATCTTTTGCAGTTATGTAAATTTTCTTTTCAGCTTTGTGTATATATGGATCCTCAGCGCGTTTATTACTCTTACCTGATGAAGGACGATATGTCCGAAAGCTTGTGTGCATGCTAATAAAAAGAAGCTCCTCTTCCCACTTTGTAAACTCGTTATTAACCTTCAGTGAAGAGCAGTTCTACTTAATTCGCTCATTTTTACGCTTTTTATCCTGGAATTCATCATGAATCCTTCCGCTGAAGACCTACCTCGTTATACCTATCAGTTGCGAAAGAAATCGTTACAGTTGTCAAGATGGCGCCTCCATTTGAACTTTAACAAACTGTGTGAAACGGCTGATTTTATACCTCCATCCCTTCGAATCAGGGATCCTGTTCGCAATCCATTTTCATCCGTCGTCATACGCCGCGCCCAACTCCATCTGTTATCGTCTAGAATTAAAGGTTGCCACTCCAATATCCGATTTATTTCTAAGTCCGTCAAGGGATTGATCTTTCTGGTCTCTCAGCTACTAACCAATCCAGAAATGGCCGATCTGTTGCAATCCATCACAAGGGACATTCGGCACCAGAAGAACGATATAACGCAACGTCACAACTCCAAGCTTCATCACTGGATCAAGAAGTACAACTTCCCTGCCTATCTACTAGAAGCCTATCTTCCCCAGTCACCCCAAGGAGTGGTCAACCTCTCGGACTATGTCTTGCCATCTGCTGATGCTGAGATTCTGTCATTGGGCCTAAAATACAGACTGCCTGGGCCTTCTGATATTCCTCGCATCATAGCTGGTGTGGAACCCGCTCTCAGAGGCCTTAACCACCAAGACACCCATAGGATCAGGCATTTTGTCACCTCCACCCTTCAACGACCCTACAATATCCCTAAACCGTCCCTAGCCATGAATAGGGTTATCTCCCGTCTTAAACGCAATAGAGACATAGTCATAACAAAATCCGACAAAGGCTCACAGACCGTAATTCTCAACACTACCGTTTACAAGCAAAAAATGCAAAACGTTCTCGACCAACACTCCATTTTTTCTGCCATCACTGAACAGGAACATAAAACATCCGTTAAGAATTTCCGTTTACTATTGTTAAGATTAAAAAGGTCCCAGCAGATCACTAAAGAGCAATATAACGACTTCACAGCTAACCTCGCCCAAATAGCCTACATTTACGGCCTTCCAAAAATCCACAAGCCCGATGTTCCCCTCCGACCAATCATATCTTACCATCTCTCTCCGGCATATACCCTGTCAAAATTTTTGTCCAACTTCTTGACCCCCCTTCTACAGTCTCCCCCATGGGAATATACCATTGCAAACTCCCCCTCGTTTGTGTCCTATATCACCAGCCTCACACCTCCCCCCAGGTCCATAAAGGTTTCTTTCGATGTAACGTCTCTATATCTCTCACTTGCCCACCCCTTGATCATTAATAGTTTACGCACTTTCCTCGAAAATGCCCCCCTGTTAGACACCCTCACCGCGGAGACGGTTGTCGAGCTCACTTCCATATGCCTAGGCATGTCCACCTTCACATTTGATACCCAGTTTTTCAAGCAGACCAAGGGCTCCCCCATGGGTAGCCCCCTCTCAACCGTGGTGGCTGAGGTTGTCATGAGGTCACTGGACCAATGGATCACTTCACGCCATTCTTCAGACATCTTTCTATGGAGGCGGTACATCGATGATACCTTTTGCTTGGTAAGTGAGGTATCTGCCTCTCACATCCTATCTGACCTCAACTCCTTCCACCCAGACATAGCCTTCACCCATGAAACAGAAAATCACTCAGTCCTACCTTTCCTAGATACACTAGTCATACGCACCCCCAGCAGTTTCCATACCACAGTATACTATAAAAACAACACACCCCCACACCACACAAACTTCCGGTCACATTGCCCAACACCACACAAAATCAATACAGTTAGAGCTCTCACTAAACGTATCTTTACTCATTGTTCCCTCCCGTTATTCCAAACAATAGAAAAAGCTAAAATATTTTCATATTTATCCAAATCCGGCTACCCGACCCCCTTCATTCTTAAACACATGCATGACCCTCACCACAACAGTGCTCCAGCTATACACAGAAATATTTGCTCCCTTCCTTTTTGCCCCCAGTCTATCACCATAGCCAGGTTTTTAAGGCAACATGGCATTACAACATACTTCCAGAACCCACCTAACATCGCCACACTAATCCGACACCCCATTACCAGATCTTCCCTTCATGCGAGTTCTCTCCGTTCTGGTGGTGCTGTCTATTCCGTCTCTTGCGACCAATGCAATGCCACTTATGTCGGGGAGACGGGTAGATCCGTCGCCATCAGAATGGTTGAGCATTCCAGAAACATCTCTAATAAAAACCTAAATTCCCCTATTTACAGTCATTCTATGCAAACCGGTCATACATTCAATCTAACAAAGCCATCCATTCTATACAACAATATCAGTAATAAGTACCAAAGACTTTTACTAGAGGCATTTGTGTCAATAAAAACAAACAGCATCAACAGGCATATAGATATACCAGAACAATACCATATGTTATGTGAATAGCCATAGGTTGCATTTACCTGCCCTTGATTAACACCATTCATAATGCATATGTACTTAGTCCAGATTTATTAGCATTTAATCCCTATAATCTTTTTAGCATATTTGGTTCTTATTTTTATCTTTAAATACTTTTATCTTTTGCAGTTATGTAAATTTTCTTTTCAGCTTTGTGTATATATAGATCCTCAGCGCGTTTATTACTCTTACCTGATGAAGGACGATATGTCCGAAAGCTTGTGTGCATGCTAATAAAAAGAAGCTCCTCTTCCCACTTTGTAAACTCGTTATTGATATAGAACTGTTTTAAACTATAAATAAAGGTACATGGAGAAAGTTTACTCCAATGGCACTTTCGAGAATCATCCGTTAGAGTTTTTGACAAAGAAAGAGTTAAGAATTAGCTTATTCAATAAATAAGATTTTGTTGGTATTTAAATTGTAATATCCTATTTACTAATCATGTGTGTATATCGATTGTCTAGATAAATAGGATAGCTTGTATAACCTCAGAAATAAAGGATAATAATAATAGCTAGCGCTTACTACCGATGTTGGAGGATAGCTAGGTATATGGGGAGGTAAATGGTACTTACTGGTGAAGCCCGTTGTCCTCGTGCCACAGACGCGATCATCTTCAATCCCGACGTAGTCCAGCGAGCAGTTATCACTATAGTCCAGGTCCAGGACGTTGAAGAGAAAGGTGACAGAGCAGGTCTCGGGGGCCCGGCGCCGCACGTGGTACTCGCAGTGCAGCCCTGGGGGATAGGGCATGGGGAACCCCACACTCTTCAGCACGGTGAGTCGACGGGCCGTGGCCACCTGCCCGCACGGACGTGTAGCGGGTAGGGTGGTCGACTCCCCCGTCGTGAAGGTGTCGTTGGACACCCGGGCCACGGTAGCGGCGAGCAGCACCGTCCACGCCTGCATCCTGGCTTCTGCCCACCGGCCTCAGTGGCGGCCTCTGGTGGCAGCAAGATTATTGGATTACCGCTCGCTTGCACTGATTCCTCTTTTACCGCACTTCCTGTACTGTGGGTTCTTGTACAGCTTTGTAATCATTAGCTCTGTGATACCGTCTTATCTCTACTCAATATAGATTACATCGAGTAACTTATCTCACTTACACTGATTCCTCTTGGTACCGTCTTATCTGTATTGTGGGATCTTGTACAGCTTTGTACTCTCTAGCTCTGTGTACTTGGTACCGTCTTATCTGTACTGTGGGATCTTGTACAGCTTTGTACTCTCTAGCCTTGTGTACTTGGTACCGTCTTATCTGTACTGTGGGTTCTTGTACAGCTTTGTACTCTCTAGCTCTGTTATACCGTCTTATCTGTACTGTGGGATCTTGTACAGCTTTGTACTCTCTAGCTCTGTTATACCGTCTTATCTGTACTGTGGGATCTTGTACAGCTTTGTACTCTCTACCTCTGTTATACCGTCTTATCTTTACTGTGGGATCTTGTACAGCTTTGTACTCTCTAGCCTTGTGTACTTGGTACCGTCTTATCTGTACTGTGGGTTCTTGTACAGCTTTGTACTCTCTAGCTCTGTTATACCGTCTTATCTGTACTGTGGGATCTTGTAGGGCTTTGTACTCTCTAGCTCTGTTATACCGTCTTATCTGTACTGTGGGATCTTGTACAGCTTTGTACTCTCTAGCTCTGTTATACCGTCTTATCTGTACTGTGGGATATTGTACAGATTCGTACTCTCTAGCTCTGTTATACCGTCATATCTGTACTGTGGGATCTTGTACAGCTTTGTACTCTCTATCTCTGTGTACTTGGTACCGTCTTATCTATACTGTGGGATCTTGTACAGCTTTGTACTATCTAGCTCTGTTATACCGTCTTATCTGTACTGTGGGATCTTGTAGAGCTTTGTACTCTCCAGCTCTGTGTACTTGGTACCGTCTTATCTGTACTGTGGGTTCTTGTACAGCTTTGTACTCTCTAGCTCTGTTATACCGTCTTATCTGTACTGTGGGATCTTGTACAGCTTTGTACTCTCTAGCTCTGTTATACCGTCTTATCTGTACTGTGGGATCTTGTACAGCTTCGTACTCTCTAGCTCTGTTATACCGTCATATCTGTACTGTGGGATCTTGTACAGCTTTGTACTCTCTAGCTCTGTGTACTTGGTACCTTCTTATCTGTACTGTGGGTTCTTGTACAGCTTTGTACTCTCTAGCTCTGTTATACCGTCTTATCTGTACTGTGGGATCTTGTACAGCTTTGTACTTTCTAGCTCTGTTATACCGTCTTATCTGTACTGTGGGATCTTGTACAGCTTCGTACTCTCTAGCTCTGTTATACCGTCTTATCTGTACTGTGGGATCTTGTACAGCTTTGTACTCTCTAGCTCTGTTATACCGTCTTATCTGTACTGTGGGATCTTGTACAGCTTCGTACTCTTTAGCTCTGTTATACCGTCTTATCTGTACTGTGGGATCTTGTACAGCTTCGTACTCTCTAGCTCTGTTATACCGTCTTAACTGTACTGTGGGATCTTGTACAGCTTTGTACTCTCTAGCTCTGTTATACCGTCTTATCTGTACTGTAAGTTCTTGTACAGCTTTGTACTCTCTAGCTCTGTGTACTTGGTACCGTCTTATCTGTACTGTGGGATCTTGTACAGCTTTGTACTCTCTAGCTCTGTTATACCGTCTTATCTGTACTGTGGGATCTTGTACAGCTTTGTACACTCTAGCTCTTTTTTACCGTCTTATCTGTACTGTAAGTTCTTGTACAGCTTTGTACTCTCTAGCTCTGTGTACTTGGTACCGTCTTATCTGTACTGTGGGATCTTGTACAGCTTTGTACTCTCTAGCTCTGTTATACCGTCTTATTTGTACTGTGGGATCTTGTACAGCTTTGTACTCTCTAGCTCTGTGTACTTGGTACCGTCTTATCTGTACTGTGGGATCTTGTACAGCTTTGTACTCTCTAGCTCTGTTATACCGTCTTATTTGTACTGTGGGATCTTGTACAGCTTTGTACTCTCTAGCTCTGTGTACTTGGTACCGTCTTATCTGTACTTTGCAATCTTGTACAGCTTTGTACTCTCTAGCTCTGTTATACCGTCTTATCTGTATTGTGGGATCTTGTACAGCTTCGTACTCTCTAGCTCTGTGTATTGGTACCGTCTTATCTGTACTGTGGGATCTTGTACAGCTTTGTACTCTCTAGCTCTGTGTACTTGGTACCGTCTTATCTGTATTGTGGGATCTTGTACAGCTTTGTACTCTCTAGCTCTGTTATACCGTCTTATCTGTATTGTGGGATCTTGTACAGCTTCGTACTCTCTAGCTCTGTTATACTGTCTTATCTGTACTGTAGGATCTTGTACAGCTTTTTACTCTCTAGCTCTTTTATACCGTCTTATCTGTACTGTGGGATCTTGTACAGCTTCGTACTCTCTAGCTCTGTTATACCGTCTTATTTGTACTGTGGGATCTTGTACAGCTTTGTACTCTCTAGCTCTGTGTACTTGGTACCGTCTTATCTATACCGTGGGATCTTGTACAGCTTTGTACTCTCTAGCCTTGTGTACTTGGTACCGTCGTATTTGTACTATGGGTTCTTGTACAGCTTTGTACTCTCTAGCTCTGTGATACCGTCTCATCTGTACTCAATATACATAGATTACATTGGGTAACTTCTCTCACTTACACTGATTCCTCTTTTACCGCACTTCCCGTACTGTGGAATCTTGTACAGCTTTGTATTCTCTAGCTCTGTTTATTTGGTACCGTCTTATCTGTACACAATATAGACTACATCGGGTACCTTCTCCCTCTTGCAATGATTCATCTTCTACTGGACTCCTTGTACTGCGGACTCTTGTACAGATTTGACTCTCCCGCGGTGTGTACCCACTACCTCATCACCTGTACTCAATATAGATTACCTCGAGTCAACTATTACTCTCTCGATTTATGCACCTGATACCACCTAACATCTTCATGATTTACATAAAACTATCGCCACCTATTGTTGTTAGTGTCCATAAATTCAACTTTATTACAATATTATATAAACTAATATCGACTAAATTTTAGTTTTTTTTATTTGAGTAATTTTACATATTTTCAATAAAGCTATATGTAAAAGTTTCAATAAAGACATATATATGCATATATCATATGCAAATACGTTTTTTTTATTTTATTTATTCATCATTGTTTTTTTTTCTGGATTTATCATACAAGATGTATGAGAAAATTGTATTATTTATGTTTTCCTGTATATGTTAATTACCTATGGTTGATGCTTGAAAGGTTTTTTTTCACGCTTGCTTTTTTTCATTCTTATTAAGTAGCTTCACCGAGCGTACTTCATATTACAAAGTAAAAAATAATACTCTCCCAAGCGATTTTATACTATTTAATACAAAGTAAAAAGAATAATAAAAAATGACTTACCTTTCTGAGAGAGAATAATCTTCTTTCTTATCTCCACTTAATCATATTAGGGTATCAAGCTTGTAAAGTTGGGTGAAGTAGAATGTGTCTGCCTTAATCATTAAGACTGGGAGCACTACTCAGTGGCAGGCCAACTTAGCTCCAAAAGAAATGGCCGTCTCTGACATGAGGAACAGACGCCATGTGCAACCACTCCTAACATGGAGTACAAACGCTGATTATCCTGTATCCCTGGATTAGGAGCCCTTACAGAGTACAATCAGCCGGGCCAGCTGAGCCCAGGTTTTTTAGCGAGCTTGTTACTGCTCCCCTCCCCCCCTCTCCTTTTTCATCCGGGCTTGGGACCGGCAAAGGCGGATAATAGTTAATGTTTTTATTTTCTTGGAGGATTCAATCCGATCCTGAGGTCTCCGTTTTGTTCACTTTCAATACTATATCTGGATTACCTCTAGTAACCAGACTAACTAGGTGTGATACCGAATATATCTTAGAGTTCTTAGTAATACATGTTGCTGATAATCTTTTGGTTCGTTCTATCGCCATCGTTTGTATTCTATTATATGAGATTACCTAATTCGCAGCCGCTACGTGCAAATTGTACTGAATACTACATCGTAGTTCGACTGTTATGGCTGTTCTTGTTGATCGGAATAGCTCTCACCTGATCTTAAAGGCTTACGAGTCGTTGGAGAGTGAGAGAGAGACATAATAAGACAAGAGTGAAATTTAAACGGAGGCTTGTTTCTCTTATCCACCAAATTTGTTAAATAAATTATTAACAGATTTCATATAAAGGTAACAGATGAGAAATTTTAACATTCAGGCCGTTCAAATCCTATACAAATTAAATCGATAACAAACTAATTTGCATATTTTAAGATTGTCATGAGGATAATATGCAGATATTATATAAAGGAGAGAGATATCATTATGATTAAGCTTTATTAAAACTATAATCGTTAGTCAAAAACATTCATTCAGGAAAAATCCGAACAATGGTGGATAACTCGACTAGAATACATACATAAAAGTTATCTCTTTTGTCAAAATGAACGTATCATATTTGTACGTCATCTATTTAACATCTTTGCAAACTAATAAACTCTGATCACACACACAGTTTCAAAGCCACAAAACCAGCTTTATTAAATTCATAACATCCACCTAGAATTATAGTTTTGGGATAAAAACCCTCGTCAGTCCAAATAGACTCCGATTTCATGAGATCAACGTGAAATTCATGATGATATGATTTCATAAATTTTCTAAAAAGAGTTCAACTGATTTTAAAAGTCTAGCATCTATGTAGGGTAAATTGAAAATTTATATAAATTAATCATGGTAGAAATTAAAATTCACTTTTTTCGATAATATATTTGATTTTGAGTAGCTTTCCCGAACAAGTTTACATTATTTGATGATAAATTAAAAATAAAACATTTTAGAGAGAATATTATTAGAGAGAATTTTTATTTTTTGTAAGGTTCAATCCAGTTCGGAAATCTACGCTTCGTTCACTGTTGCCAACAATTGTTCTCTTCTTGTGCCAAACTTCCAAGTACTGTGATCTAGTGACAATGTGTATTGCCGAATATATAAACAAAGTTTGAAAAAACTTTGCTAACAAAGATCACAATGAAAGTCTTGAAATGAAATTTCGCTGGGAGGATATCAATCTATTAAAAGTAAGAACACTTCATGATTTACATAAAACCATCGCCACCTATTGTTGTTAATGTCCATCAATTCAACTTCATTACAATATTTATTATATAAACTAATATCGAATAAATTTCAGTTTCTCATTTGAGTAATTTTTACATAAAATTTTCAATAAAGTTATATGTAAAAGTTTCAATAAAAGCTTATGTATACATATATAATATGCAAATACTTATTTTCTTTTATTTATTTATCATTCTGTTTTTTTCTGGATTTATCATACAAGATGTATGAGATAATCGTATTATTTGGGTTTAACTGAACATGTTAATTACCTATGGTTGATGCTTAAAAGGTATTGTTACGCTTTCCCTACCCCCTATTTCCCTTATATTGAGTTGTTGTTGTTTCTTATCCCCTTGTGTAAATATTACACGAATTCCACTTTTATTGAGTAGATTCACCGAGCGAAGTCCATTATTCGATGCAAAGTAAAAAAGAATACTCTCCCGAGCGAGTTTCTATTATTTAATATAAAGTAAAAAAAGGATAATAAAAAGCACTTACCTTAAAAATAGTTAATCTTTTTATTTTCTTGTAGAGTTCAATCCAGTTCAGAAATCTTCGCTTCGTTCATTCTTCCAAGAAGTTGTTCTCTTCTCGTTCCAACCTTCCAGGTACTGTAATCTAGTGACTGTGTTGTCAAATATATAAACAATAATTATATACTCTACAAAATATATATATGTCTGTGAAATAAATTTTGCAAATATTATTCACAATGAGCAGAATCTTTTATTTAAAAAGTTGTAAATAAAAATTGAACAAATTTGCATAATGTAGTATATATAATATGCATTGTTATCATTATATGTATTTATTATTTATTAACATCAAATCAGAAACGATATCCCCACAGGTGATGCTTACATCAAACAACATCACTGAATTCAGAGAACTATTTTACATAAACAATTGGTGAAATACAAGGGTTGAGTAGATATTAAAGAAGAAAAGAAAGGACATTAAAACCATGCTTGATTCCACATTCTAGCTAGAAACAACCAATGAAATAAATACAAATATATATGTTATAAAAATATTTTCTTAGGTAGTTGAAGGGTACATGAGTATGTTTTTTATGTTGTTTAGAGTCGTTGAAAAATATTAATAAAAAAAGGTT
Source organism: Cordylochernes scorpioides (assembly GCA_030710605.1). Lineage (NCBI taxonomy): Eukaryota > Metazoa > Arthropoda > Arachnida > Pseudoscorpiones > Chernetidae > Cordylochernes > Cordylochernes scorpioides. Next base: position 28,796,088 of record CP092876.1, read on the forward strand.
TAAGAAGAAATATTGTGTGGCGAAGAAATATTTAATTATTTCATTAAATAATTAAATTAAATTAAATAATTGAATATTTCTTCGCCACACATACGTTCGCCACGATAACAATGGAGAATGAAATAATACCTTGACTTTTAAGGCGGGTAGTAAAAGAAAACAAAAACTATTTACTTAATTACATATGGTTTGAGCCGTCATCGGGAACGGAAATATCTTTATTTACGGGGCTGCTAACCAAAATGAATGATTTTTGAGCCCCAATGGCCATCGGGAAACAACAACAAATGGTTATATAAACAGAAAGCGCGAGCTCTGGCGGTCGACTTAACAGACTATTTGAATCTATGAAATATATTTAAAATAAAATAACATTTTAAATAATACCTTCATATAACATATATATACATTGTTATCATTATATGTAAATAGATTTTAACTTTCTTTATATTTTTAACATCTGTAGACTTCGTAGCAAATCCAGAATTTGCAAAAGAAATTGAGAAAAGAGTTTATAGAAAAACCTGAAGACAAATGAAAAAAATCAGATTTATTAAGGGAAAAATGGATTTAAATTTCTACCATGATTAATGAATATAAATTTCTAATTTAACATACACAGATGCTAGACTTTTATCATCAATAAAAAATTTACAATTTTAAAAAATGAGAAAAAAGTAAAAGAAAATAATTCAGTACCATCATCCATTTCAAGTAATATCGACCAAACGACATCTAATCAACATAATTAGGAACAAATAAATTACATCCTGGAGCAGCATCTAAAAGAGAATAGACAAAGATTAATTACATTAATAAAGCAACAACAAAAAATTTGAATATTATACGAATAATAATTCCTTCATTTTTATTTTTGGGTGTTTGAAAAGATTAATAGCTTTACGTTCTTAATTTGAAATGAGAAGAATGTAAGCGTTCTTTTAATTAATAGACTCTATTGAAATACAATTTAAAAATCTGGCAACCCTGCTCTCACAGAATATTTATATAAACTCACAGATAAAAATCTATATACCTACAAAATATGGCAATACATTCCTTTATTTTTTTTCTAATGATACTAATGATTTTTTTCTAATATATAGGGTGATTTAATTATGTTTTAGGAGAAAAAATTATAAAAAAAAAAGTAACAAATAAGTGGTAAATATTTTATAATACAATATAATGCGGCTTATGATTGTAGAACGACGTTTGAAAATTTTACCGCAAATGTTTTTTTTGAACGAAAAATCGTAATTTATTTTAAGGAGAAATAAAGACTATTTATATCCTTAGAGATGTTGTATGAAAGGATGAATTGTAAAAAGTAATGATGAACGGAAAAATAAAATTACCATTCCTGGACACTTTTATTTTCGTTCATTATTACTCTTCTCACAATTCATCCTCTTTCATACTCTCTTCATTCATAAGGATAGAAATAGTTATTTCTCCTTAAAATTGAATTATGATTTTTCGTTCAAAAGAAAGATTTGCGGTGAAATTGTCAAACGTCGATTTACAAGAGGTAAATATATTAAACAAAAAGGCATCTTCTAGTTGTATAACTGTAAAATTACTGATGGCTTGCCCTATATATCGAGATGAATATCAATTTATTATTGCTATTTTAATTAGAGAATAATAAAAGATCAACAATTAGTTGTTATTTATTCCGATAGATGGCGCAAAAGCCATTAGCGTAGTTCAATTATATTGCCACGTGGAAAATTAGGGAAGACAAACTTTGGGGGGTGACACATAAATTTATTTCAGACAAGAACAAACTAAGAATGGTAAACAAAAGATTTACAGAGAAGAGCAAAATATAAACATAAAAATGACAACTCTATCAATAAAAATAATAAAATTAATAAATACTTTGTTACAATTTACAAGGTTGTCCCAAGAGTTCATAAACACTTGCAAAAAAATTGAAATACCAATATTATTCGCGGTTATGTATAATGTCTTTGTATTATGTATACATTAATTGTATTATGTATTATTATGTATTCGCCGTAATAATATTATTCGCCAAGTAAAAATGAAACAACGTTTTAAGAAAAACATGAACTATTGGGACAACCTTGTATCTGATCTGTAGATACCTTTTACTTAACCACCTGATCACAGTACAATTTCACTTTTGATCTTTTTCTCAAACGGTAAATAACTCAAAGAAATTTCAAAATAAGTTTAATTCTGCATCAATACATTTGTTCTAACTTTTTCTCTTAAATATCATAATAAGCTTTTAAAATTCTCTTTTCAAACTACTCAAAAGGTTTATATCCTTTTCTTATCATTATTGATACTTCTCATTGTACTTTTAGAGGGTCGGTGGAAGGATGGTCTAAACCGTTGGTTTTCGACCGCTACGACCCGGGATCGAATCCCGCATTGGGCCCTTTTTCTGTTTAAAATATTCTCTAATGGCCCCCTATTCTTACAAAGGTCCAACTTCACCAGAGATTGCAAGTAACCAAATTGGACTCTGCCATATTTGTAAGTGCAAATTCGAACTGCTTTTCACATGTGTAGACATGTGGTGCACTTACAGTAAAAGCAATCTCCAATTCTACCCACCATGATTATCATGGTCTGTACTACGTGTACTAGGGATAATAAAAAAGAATGTACTTTTAATTTAGATATTATCTCTGTATACAGGGGGGGAAGTTAACCACACCTCCCTGCGGTCTCCCCCGGACCCTTGGAATATTTGACCAAATTCTGGTCCAAGGTGACTTACGTGGCAACGGCACCCATTTTCCAACGAAGAGATAGTGGACATTGCTGCTGCTGTGATAGAGATGTATGGAGACATCTGAGACTCTTCTTTGGACACGACAACAACAACATCTCTGTATACAAAGATAAATCGTTAGAAGTTTGAAATATATGGAAATTGGAGAGGTTTAATGTAACTATGTAAATATTATATATCAAACGGAAAGTGCAGTGTGTGGGCGGCCATTATCAATGTGGTAAATCAATCTTTATTAATACGATGCCTAAGCGCGCCATCTGTTATATAAAATTTGAACTATTTTTAAGGTGTGAGTTTCTTTTTGGAATAAAGTAATGTTCTACTGCTTCTACTGCAATGATAAAATAATAGAAGGGCCTGTAAATTTAGTGTCGATATAAAAGGAAAACAAACCAATACATTATTACATCTAATTAATAGGCTAATCCCTTAATAGAATGTTTAAATCTAAAAACTTGAGGGATGAGTTTCTTTTTGGAATAAAGTAATTTCCACTGCTTCTACTGCAATGATAAAATAATAGAAGGGCCTGTAAATTTAGTGTCGGTATAAAAGGAAAACAAACCAATACATTATTACATCTAATTAATAGGCTAATCCCTTAATAGAATGTTTAAATCTAAAAACTTGAGGGATGAGTTTCTTTTTGAAATAGAAGTAATTTTCTACTGCTTCTACTGCAATGATAAAATAATAGAAGGGCCTGTAAATTTAGTGTCGATATAAAAGGAAAACAAACAATACATTATTACATCTAATTAATAGGCTAATCCCTTAATAGAATGTTTAAATCTAAAAACTTGAGGGATGAGTTTCTTTTTGAAATAGAAGTAATTTTCTACTGCTTCTACTGCAATGATAAAATAATAGAAGGGCCTGTAAATTTAGTGTCGATATAAAAGGAAAACAAACCAATACATTATTACATCTAATTAATAGGCTAATCCCTTAATAGAATGTTTAAATCTAAAAACTTGAGGGATGAGTTTCTTTTTGGAATAAAGTAATTTCCACTGCTTCTACTGCAATGATAAAATAATAGAAGGGCCTGTAAATTTAGTGTCGATATAAAAGGAAAACAAACCAATACATTATTACATCTAATTAATAGGCTAATCCCTTAATAGAATGTTTAAATCTAAAAACTTGAGGGATGAGTTTCTTTTTGAAATAGAAGTAATTTTCTACTGCTTCTACTGCAATGATAAAATAATAGAAGGGCCTGTAAATTTAGTGTCGATATAAAAGGAAAACAAACCAATACATTATTACATCTAATTAATAGGCTAATCCCTTAATAGAATGTTTAAATCTAAAAACTTGAGGGATGAGTTTCTTTTTGGAATAAAGTAATTTCCACTGCTTCTACTGCAATGATAAAATAATAGAAGGGCCTGTAAATTTAGTGTCGATATAAAAGGAAAACAAACCAATACATTATTACATCTAATTAATAGGCTAATCCCTTAATAGAATGTTTAAATCTAAAAACTTGAGGGATGAGTTTCTTTTTGGAATAAAGTAATTTCCACTGCTTCTACTGCAATGATAAAATAATAGAAGGGCCTGTAAATTTAGTGTCGATATAAAAGGAAAACAAACCAATACATTATTACATCTAATTAATAGGCTAATCCCTTAATAGAATGTTTAAATCTAAAAACTTGAGGGATGAGTTTCTTTTTGGAATAAAGTAATTTCCACTGCTTCTACTGCAATGATAAAATAATAGAAGGGCCTGTAAATTTAGTGTCGATATAAAAGGAAAACAAACCAATACATTATTACATCTAATTAATAGGCTAATCCCTTAATAGAATGTTTAAATCTAAAAACTTGAGGGATGAGTTTCTTTTTGGAATAAAGTAATTTCCACTGCTTCTACTGCAATGATAAAATAATAGAAGGGCCTGTAAATTTAGTGTCGATATAAAAGGAAAACAAACCAATACATTATTACATCTAATTAATAGGCTAATCCCTTAATAGAATGTTTAAATCTAAAAACTTGAGGGATGAGTTTCTTTTTGGAATAAAGTAATTTCCACTGCTTCTACTGCAATGATAAAATAATAGAAGGGCCTGTAAATTTAGTGTCGATATAAAAGGAAAACAAACCAATACATTATTACATCTAATTAATAGGCTAATCCCTTAATAGAATGTTTAAATCTAAAAACTTGAGGGATGAGTTTCTTTTTGGAATAAAGTAATTTCCACTGCTTCTACTGCAATGATAAAATAATAGAAGGGCCTGTAAATTTAGTGTCGATATAAAAGGAAAACAAACCAATACATTATTACATCTAATTAATAGGCTAATCCCTTAATAGAATGTTTAAATCTAAAAACTTGAGGGATGAGTTTCTTTTTGGAATAAAGTAATTTCCACTGCTTCTACTGCAATGATAAAATAATAGAAGGGCCTGTAAATTTAGTGTCGATATAAAAGGAAAACAAACCAATACATTATTACATCTAATTAATAGGCTAATCCCTTAATAGAATGTTTAAATCTAAAAACTTGAGGGATGAGTTTCTTTTTGGAATAAAGTAATTTCCACTGCTTCTACTGCAATGATAAAATAATAGAAGGGCCTGTAAATTTAGTGTCGATATAAAAGGAAAACAAACCAATTATCGCAATTATTTTATTTGAAAAAGAACATACGCGTACAAATTGTAAACATTTATTAAATCAATCTTTGTTTTCTTTTATCTTTCTGGCCATTTATTTTCCTAAATGACTCTCGTGGTTACCGATAAATGCTTAACTAAACACATATTCTTTGAAAAAAAAGATCGCCTTTTCTGTTAAAATAGACGCTGATACCAAAACTGGTGTTTTGGCTTTGTCACCGACTCGAGTGTGCTGGGTTGCGTAGACAGTTTTAGCGTCTATTTTGCCAGGAGAGGCGACCTGTATTTTTATAAATAAATTTTCTGCCGTCGAGATTTTCAAATATTAACACTTTATATTTTTTGTTTACCCTCCAGGAATGTACTTTTTACCAAATTACATCGCAATTATAGTTAATGAAGCGTTCGAAGATCAAAACAACAACGATTCAATAAATTTTAAAGCGATATGTTTATTGAATTATTCTTAACTAGTTTTACGGGCCCAGTGTGTGCATCTACGGTCCGTATAATGGAAAACGTTTCTATAAAACACTTATATAACTTATTATAAAATAAATAAAGCTTCCAGGGTTAAGTTACTTGTGCAACTTTTTATTTTCAAGTTCGGACTTGTCAGTCCTTCAACAGGATTATCATTTTAACAAATTAATAATAAATACAATTTTATATACACATTATTGAATACATATTTTATATACACATTATTGAATACATATTTTATATACTTATTATATATTGAAAGAAGAATATATTACATTATTTCTGTTCGAAATATATAACTTAAAACGGAGGTGGAGAAATACGACCACTTCAGTCCCCCCTGGACCCTTGAAATATTTGACCAAATTCTGGTCCAAGGTGACTAACGTGGCAACGGCACCCATTTTCCAATGAAGAGCATCCAAGATAGAGAAACTTGTGATCGCTGTGATTGAGATACACGGGATACACGGTTCTTCATTGTACACGACAACAACATTAAAATATTTTATAGAGTCATTCAAATTTGTAGAATATATAAGCAGAATCATACAATACAGTATTAAAGCTCTAAAGAATCGGTCTTGTAGATTAAATTGGCGAAACCGCTACAATAAAATTAAGCTATTACTACAGTATGTGTGTGTTGAAACAACATTTTGGAATATACGCAATATAAGCAATAACGTTGTTGTTGTTTCTTATCCCCTCGTGTAAAGATTACACGAATTCCATGAGTCTCATGGAATGGGTTGTAGGGGTGCAGCTTTGGTTGATCATGGCACCTTGATCCAGGCACATTTTGGTGAAAGTCTGACTTTGCCTGTAGTTTGAGGCCGTTCCTAACATGGAAGCAGACGCCTTTGCTGCCGACACTAACATGAGTACAGACACAGCTCCTCCGTATCTCTGGAGTGGGACCCTTGCTGAGGTCCATCAACTGGGTCAGTTGAAGTCAGGATTTTTAAAGAGGTCTACTCCTCTTCTAACAATGCTGTTGTTGCTCCGCGACTACTTATTCCTCAGAGTTATTCTGCTTGTTTCACAGCTGGCCTTCATATCTGAAGGTCGTTCCCTTATCTGCCACCTGGGGACGCGCCCCCTAGCAGTCAGCTCTGCCAAGAGAAGCAATAACGTGCTATCTATATATAAGAATTAAAAGCTTTAAATCACGAATGAATCTTTTACACATAAAACAAACTTCTACTGTCCTTACTGCGATGAAAAATGTATATGTAATTCTACTGTTCTAAAAGCTTATGTCAATAGTTTACTTGAACACCATTTCTAAGATTTCATTCTTCATTACAGCATATTTAAGCAGAATGATCCAATACAGTATTAGAACTCTAAAGAAGCGGTCTGGTGAATTAAGTTAGCGAAACTACTGGGAGGGTTCACCACTGATGAACCAAGCTCTCCTAATATTTTTTTATCGCAATTGGACAGTAGAAGTTTGATTTATTAGTTAAAGGAACATTCGCGTCTGAATGTTTTATTTTTCTATATATAGATGATGCGTTATTGCTTTATATTAATTTATACTCAACTAGCCTTTTCCTTATTGTTTGCTGAAGAGCATTGCTCAATGCAAATATTATATATAATTCTACTGTCCTAAAAGCTTATGTTAATAGTTTACATGAATACCATTTCTAATCTCTTTATTGCATCATATTTAAGCAGAATGATCCAATACAATGTTAGAGCTCTAAAGAAGCGGTCTGGTAGATTAAATTGGCGAAACCGCTTTGAAGGTTCACCAATGATGAGCCAAGCATTACTAATATATTTTTTTATCAGAACAAGGACAGTAGAAGTTTGATATATGTATGAAAGAAACATTCGCGTCTTAATGTTTTCATTTGTTATATATAGAAGGCGTGTTAATGCCTTAGATTAATTTAAATAATCGTTCGTTATCAAAAGGCAACTGTTGAAGAGACTAGGCAAGAAAGCTATCAAAGAATAATTCAATGAAGAAACTTATCCTTATAAATAGTTTTGAATTAAAAATTACATTAAATCCCTGGACACTTATTTTTCCGTTTATCATTACTCTTCACAATTTATCCTTTCATACCTCATCCCTAAGGATAGAAATAGTCGTTATTTCTCCTTAAAATAAATTACGATTTTTCGTTCAAAAGAAACATTTGCGGGATAATTGCCAAACGTCGTTCTACAATCATAAGCCCCATTATATTGTATTATAGTATTAAATTGCTGATACTTTGAGCTTTGCCCGCGCTTGGTAGGATCTATGGGTTGCCCTAAACATTGGCCATAGGCCATACATCATGGCCTAGTACATCGAAGAATGCTACAGGTAAAGCCTCGATTTTAAATGTTAACATCCATGTTTGTTTGAGAGGATTGAGGGAAAACACACTTTCATCTGATTCGATCCACTGGCTTAATTACCATTTTGTTTCCGGATCATCAACTTATGTTTCATTGCCACTTAGGATCTTAGGCATCCATTTTGGGTCGCTTTTTCTCATCTCAATTCTATTCAGGCAAACATTACGTTGTTTTTTTTTTTGTCCTTCCGCCTTCAGATTTACGGGATGAAATACGAACATGATTTTATCATTAGAGAATTGCAAAGTATTTATAGCGCAAGTGAATTTTTTTTTAAGATAAAAACAATTTCTACTGACTTTACTGCAATGATGAAACTAATGGGAGGGCTTGGTTCATCAATGTTGAACCCTCCTAGTGGGTTTGCCAGGTTAATCTACCATATACCTCTAATATTGTTTTAGGTTTTTGAGATACTCTGTATTGAAGGTAAACTCTTGGAAAATATATTTTAAACGAACTATAGAGATTCAAGATTTAAGGAAAGAAGAAATACATATATGTATTAACACATGCTTAGAGCATTGCTCTTCCGCAAATAACAGATAATGGTCTTTTTAAGGCAGTAGAATAAAAATGGAAATATTTTACAACGAAAACTGTCTTTTGTAGATCCTTTATACAAAATTTGAAATATTTTTGACCCGTATGATTCTTTTTTATAAATTGATTTATTCAGATGGTGCGCTAAAGCATCATATTAATTCTGTGATTTTAAATATTTTACTTGCAATTTGAGAAAGAGGAATGCTTGAAGCATATTATATATTCATCTTTATATGTATTTCTACTGTTCTCAAAGCTTATGTCCATAGTTCATTTAAAATACCATTTCCAAGAGTCTAACATCAGTATCAGTATAAAAGGAAAAACCAAAAAATTCAATATTACAGCGATATGGTAGAAAAAACTGGCAAAACCTCTGAGAGGGTTTACCAATGATGATCCAGGCACTCCCATTATTTTATCATTGCAGTAAAGGCCAAGAAAATTGATCCATTTTTAAAAAGAAAGATACGCGTTGAAAATAGTTCGAATTTCGTATAACAGATGGCGCGCTAATTCATCGTATTAATACAGCCTTTAGCGAGAGTGTCTTCTCATGGAGATTCAAGTGTATTTGGCGTTGATAATAGTATTGATAATGATAAAATTCATTAATCGACTAAATTGAACTCTTCGAATAAAAATAGCAAAATATAACGTCGATCGAAGAGGAGTGTCTTTTAAGAACTTTATTCGGATGCTTTAGGTTGCATGCGTCTTTCTACAGGCTTTACAATGACCTAGAGTAAAGCCTGTAGTGCTGTAGTGTGTAAAGCCTGTAGTGTATAAAACCTGTAGTGCTGTAGTGTGTAAAGCCTGTAGAAGGACGCATGCGTCCGAAAGCTTGGGAATAAAGTTATTATAAGACACTCTTCAATCATCGTTATATTTTGTGATTTTTATTCAAAGAGATCAATTTAGTCGATTTTACCAGATATTTTTCTACCTTCTGTTTTGAGTAAGCCTGTAGGACGTCCGAAAGCTTGGGAATAAAGTTCTTATAAGACACTCCTCTTCAATCGTCGTTATACAACTTGTATTTTGCTAAAATTCATTAATATATTGTAACAAAGTATTTATTAATTTTATTATTTTTATTAACAGAGTGGTTATTTTTATTATCATATTTTACTACTCTGTAAATTTCTCTCGTGGCTTATCTTTTGTTTACCATTCATAGTTTGTTCTTGCCTGAAATAAATTGCTGTCTTATCCCCGAAGTTGGTCTTGCCTAATTTTCCACATGGCAATATTATTATCATCTTTTTCTCTCCGACAGAGATTAAATTAATTTATTATCGTTAGTATACTTGGTAGAAGCTATGATAATCATGGTGGGTATTAACTAGCGACTTGTTTTACTGTAAATGAACTACATATTGATACATGTAAATAGCATTTCGAGTTTTGCCTTTACAAATGTGCAAGAACCCCGTTTGGTTATTTAGGCTTATTGGCGGGGTTAGAAAATTGCAAGAATCGTAGGCTATTGAAGCAATTTCTTTTCTTTAGAAAAAAAAAGGTGCTCAATGCGGGATTCGAACCTGTGGCTGTCAAAAATAGACAGTTTATATCACTCTTCCACACCACCTCCTAGGTAAAATTGTATATTTATGGAGACGACAATATGGCTGCGATTCCTTTAAGACTTTAATATCCTGCCGTATAGATCAAATATTGAGAAAACTGCACATAGCAAACACACCCACACAGTTTATTTATATACATTCAATATGTGTGTGTGATTAAATAGAGTTTAATAATCCTTTTAAAAATATATATGGTATGTTTTGAAGAGCAATCCATTAATATATCTTTAATTAAAAAGGCATATATTGGATCAAAATATCATTTATTTTACCAATATTTCAGTTGACTGAAAGCCAACCTTTAACAAGGTATTATAACATATTAATGTGTATGAAATAAAAGGATTTAAAAGCGCGAATGTTTCTTTTATACATAAAACGAACTTCTACTGTCCTTACTGCGATGAAAAAATATATTGGGAGGGCTTGGCTCATCAGTGGTGAACCCTCCCAGCGGTTTCGCCAATTTAATCCACCAGACCGCTTCTCAGAGCTCCAATACTGTATTGGACCATTCTGTTTTTATATGCTACACTGAAGGATGGAATCTTAGGAATGGTTTTCAAGTAAACTATGGACATAAGCTTATAGGACAGTAGAATTACATTCAAATATTTGCTTCGAGCAATGCTCTTCAGCAAACTATAAAGACAAGACCATTAGGAATAAATTAACACAAAGCAATAACGCGCCATCTATACATATAAAATAAAAGGATTTAAAAGCGCGAATGTTTCTTTTATACATAAAACGAACTTCTACTGTCCTCACTGCGATGAAAAAATATATTGGGAGGGCTTGGCTCATCAGTGGTGAACCCTCCCAGCGGTTTCGCCAATTTAATCCACCAGACCGCTTCTCAGAGCTCCAATACTGTATTGGATCATTCTGCTTTTATATGCTATACTGAAGGATGGAATCTTAGGAATGGTTTTCAAGTAAACTATGGACATAAGCTTATAGGACAGTAGAATTACAATCAAATATTTGCTTCGAGCAATGCTCTTCAGCAAACTATAAAGACAAGACCATTAGGAATAAATTAACACAAAGCAATAACGCGCCATCTATACATATAAAATAAAAGGATTTAAAAGCGCGAATGTTTCTTTTATACATAGAACGAACTTCTATATATTTTTTCATCGCAGTAAGGACAGTAGAAGTTCGTTTTATGTATAAAAGAAACATTCGCGCTTTTAAATCCTTTTATTTTATATGTATAGATGGCGCGTTATTGCTTTATATTAATGTGTGTCAACTGAGGTTTTTGTTGACACTCATTAATATGTTATAACACCTTGATAAATGTTGGCGTTTAGTCAACTGATATATTGGTAAAATAAATGATATTTTGATCCAATATATGCCTTTTAAGTAAGAATATATGGTATGTGTACTCATACATTTATATTTATTCTCTAGGTCGTTGCATTTGCATCTTTTAAATTGTATGTTAGAGTCATTGACATATTATGGATATATTAAAACAAAAAAGGCATGTCCTAACCGCTCACATGAATATTTTAGAAGGCAAAGCGCCATCTAGTAGAACAAAAATCAACTAAACGTTTATTTAATTGATTTTTAGTTCCATAGATGGCGCTCAGCCGTCTCAAAATGATCATGCGAGCGGTCAGGACATGCCTTTTTTGTTTTCAATATCAAACCCTGAACCTTTTTTCTATTTTTTTTTCTTATTTTCACACACACACATATATATATATATATATATATATAATAAATAGTTGTTTAATTTTATAGTCCAGTTTTGTTTTAAAATTATCTTCACTATTTTAATCAATTAAATTTAAATTATAAAATTTGTAAATAGTTATTATTTAGTAGAGAGAGAGAAAAAAAATCATTTACTTCTAATACATCATCCAGTTAATTATATATTTATAATTAATAACAATAAAAATTAACAACGTAACGTCTTTTGCATCGGGTTTTACACGTCATTTAGACATACTCTATCCTATATATAGAATAATAGAAGTGAGAATATATTTAATATTATAAATTTTAGTAGTTATAGAGAAAAGAGAGAAAGACAGAACCATGTACTTTTAATCAAACTAATAATAAGAGAAAAAAAAGTTTTGTAAAGAAGGTAGATAAGATTGTTAGTATATATATATATATTTTTATAATTTTATATTTTATCCTTTTTTTTTTTTAAGATTTTTTTGAAATTTTTTTATTTTAAAATATGATTATAAATAGTTGTATTTAGCAATATATCTATAATATGAATTAACTTTTGTTATAAGTTTGGTTATTATGTTTTGAAACCCTAATGGTAGACCAGACATACACAAAAAAAATTAAATTGAAATAATTATTGAAAAAAGAGATCTGCTGGACCGGGGATTTTCAAATAAAAATCCAGCTGACATTTCACCCCTTCTTTATTATGTCATAGACCTCTTTTAAACCGGATTTTATGTGTTAATATTAAGTTACTTCAGTGAAACATTTATATGAACAGATATACCAAATACAATTGTTAACAAATTCCAACTGTAAATCTACCTCGTCCGCGGCGTCCTCCATTGTGACCATCTATTTCTGGATGACACATGTTGCGGGGGGACATTTCAAAATTAGACCATTTATTCTGAATTTTTTGAACAACAAGACAATCAAAGAAGAAAGAAAAAGTAGTTGAGGGAAGAAAGCCAAACTTTATAATCTTTACAGTTAGTTATATCAATATAACTGATTCAACACTCATTCATCTTTTAATATTCCTTTAAAAAGGCAAATTATAAGAGTTTAATAAAGCTATTAATTGTGTAAATTCAACTTTATTTAATATCCATTTTCCTCCCCAGAAATTGGAGATTAAACAAAATGAATTCTATACAACACCACTTTAAAAATCTTGTGAAAAAATCTTCAAATCAGCTATTTAATCCAAGTTTAATTAACTGTCAAAGATTATAAATTTGTATTAGTTATTATTGAGAGAAATTATAGAAAGTTGATTTCGTAAATGGATACTTCCATTTATTTTTTTTTAAATATTTTATAATTGATATACTGTTGAAATATTTTACTTGTCTGATACTAAATTTGTTTTTAACTTTCTATAATTTCTCTCAATAATAACTAATACAAATTTATAATCTTTAACAGTTAATTAAACTTGGATTAAATAGCTGATTTGAAGATTTTTTCACAAGATTTTTAAAGTGGTGTTGTATAGAATTCATTTTGTTTAATCTCCAATTTCTGGGGAGGAAAATGGAAATTAAATAAAGTTGAATTTACACAATTAATAGCTTTATTAAACTCTTATAATTTGCCTTTTTAAAGGAATATTGAAAGATGAATGAGTGTTGAATCAGTTATATTGATATAACTAACTGTAAAGATTATAAAGTTTGGCTTTCTTCCCTTAACTACTTTTTCTTTCTTCTTTGATTGTCTTGTTGTTAAAAAAATTCAGAATAAATGGTCTAATTTTGATATGTCCCCCCCGCAACATGTGTCATCCAGAAATAGATGGTCACAATGGAGGACGCCGCGGACGAGGTAGGTTTACAGTTGGAATTTGTTAACAATTGTATTTGGTATATCTGTTCATATAAATGTTTCACTGAAGTAACTTAATATTAACACATAAAATCCGGTTTAAAAGAGGTCTATGACATAATAAAGAAGGGGTGAAATGTCAGCTGGATTTTTATTTGAAAATCCCCGGTCCAGCAGATCTCTTTTTTCAATAATTATTTCAATTTAAATTTTTTTGTGTATGTCTGGTCTACCATTAGGGTTTCAAAACATAATAACCAAACTTATAACAAAAGTTAATTCATATTATAGATATATTGCTAAATACAACTATTTATAATCATATTTTAAAATAAAAAAATTTCAAAAAAATCTTAAAAAAAAAAAGGATAAAATATAAAATTATAAAAATATATATATATATACTAACAATCTTATCTACCTTCTTTACAAAACTTTTTTTTTCTCTTATTATTAGTTTGATTAAAAGTACATGGTTCTGTCTTTCTCTCTTTTCTCTAACTTCTAAAATTTATAATATTAAATATATTCTCACTTCTATTATTCTATATATAGGATAGAGAATGTCTAAATGACGTGTAAAAACCGATGCAAAAGACGTTACGTTGTTAATTTTTATTGTTATTAATTATAAATATATAATTAACTGGATGATGTATTAGAAGTAAATGATTTTTTTTTCTCTCTCTCTACTAAATAATAACTATTTACAAATTTTATAATTTAAATTTAATTGATCAAAATAGTGAAGATAATTTTAAAACAAAACTGGACTATAAAATTAAGCAACTATTTATTATTATAATTAATTTAGATTTAGCTTGCTAATCTAAACAAATCTACTTGATATGAGTTATCATTCTTATCAGTTTGCTCCTTTAGTTTTAAATTTGGAATCACTGTTATAATTTTGTTATATAGTTTTTACACTATATATATATATATATATAAGTAAAATAATCCTTTAGCGAGAGTGTCCTCTCATTGAGATTCAAGTGTATTTGGTATTAATAATTATAGTAATAATGATAAAATTCATTGATATATTGTTATCATCATTTCTCTCCGACAGAAACAAATTTTTAAATTATCCCTAGTATACTTGGTACAAGCCATGATAATCATGGTGGGTATTAACTGGAAACTGTTTTTACTGTTTTATTGCAACTTGTTTAATTTCAAAAAGAATCATAAGCGTCTAAAAAAGTTTCAAATTTTCATAACAGATGGTGCGCTAGTGCATCATAATATAAGTAGAATTAAATATAATTTATATGAAAGATAGTTATACACTGGTGTCTAAAAAAATAAGAAACTTAACCAATATTGAAATTTCTCAAAAGCTAATTTATTAACAAATATAAAATTTAGTATACAAATAGTTTAAACTATGGAGAATTTGACTAGCTATATGAAAATAAAAAATAATATTTGAAATTATGAAATATGCAAATTATTACCAACATACCCAAAGCTAAGGTTCCAGATCTTAAATAAATAAGATATCAATAGGGAGTATGATCACCTCTAACAGCTATCAAGGTCTCACAGCGAGCCCCCATACTGTTTACCAGGCTTTGGAGGAGGTCCAGGGGTAGTAAACCCCACTCCTCCAATAGAGCAGTTCTTAGCTCAACGAGCGTTTTGGGAGAGGGGTGACGAGCTCCAATACGCCTCCCTAGAGCATCCCACACATGCTCTATTGGATTCAGGTCCGGAGATCTGGCTGGCCAATCCATCCTTCGAATATTCTCACTCTGGAGATATTCATTGACTAGCCTAGCCCTATGCGGACGAACATTATCGTCCATTAAAATTAAATTGTGACCAATTTGATCTCTATAAGGTCTTAGATAGGGCTCAAGGATCTCGTCCCTGTACCTTTGGGCAGTTAAAGTGCCCCCAGAAAAAATGTGGAGGGGTGTGCGACTGCTAGAACTGATGCCAGCCCAGACTAAGAGACTGCCCCCTCCAAAACTGTCTATTTCCCTGATGTTACTGGGATGATAGCGGGTTCCAGGCTCCCTCCAGATGAAAACTCGTCGAAAATCTGTGTTTAAAATAAATCTTGACTCGTCACTGAAGAGAACATTGGCCCATTGATCATGAGTCCAGGCGTGATGTTACAAGCACCAATTCAAGCGGGCTCTCCTGTGAGCAGAGGTTAAAGGGATACAGACCATTGGTCGTCTTGCATAAAGAGCACCTTCGTGAAGCCTTCGGTAAACAGTTTGTCTTGAAATTCTCGTTCCAGTAGCACTTGAGAGTTCATTAGAGAGTTGAATAGCTGTCATCTCCCTATGGCGCTTGGCAGTTACGACCAGATAACGGTCTTCAGAGGTAGCTGTTTTTCTTTTTCTACCAGAACCTTCTTTTCTTTTGATGGTTCCTGTCTCAATGAACTGTTTCCATATTTTGCTGACCACAGATTTATTCACATTTAGCCATTTTGCTACTTCAACTTGTGATTGCCCTGCCTCCATTCTTTCAACAGCTCTCCATTTTAAATCATCTGCTAAAATTTTTCGTAAACTCATAATTAACTAAGGATTAAATAAAATTATAATTGGACAATTCTTAGATGGGGTAAACGACACGCCAAATAGCACACTTATAAAGACAAGCAAAAATTTGCATATTTTCGATTTTACAGAATCGAATGGTTGCGATAAATAATTTCTAGGACTTAAAATACCTAATTAAATTACTTTTTAGCTTTTAGCGTTGTATATTTTTAAAAATATCATTAAAAAATAAAAGTTTCTTATTTTTTTGGACACCAGTGTATTAGAGAAGGAGTAATGAAAATTAAAAACAAATTATAAAATTACTTCTTATAAGAGGTATCAAAAAGGTTTTGTATTTTAAGTAACAACATAGGGTAAAAACAAGTTCACGCTGTAGCATCGGCAGTTCCGCGTCATAGTAGCAGAACATAGGGAAAAAAGAAGGAAGAATTGAAGGTTTATTGGATAAGATATTATATAAATATATATTAAAAAACGAAAGAAAAAATAAAAGATAAAAAGATCAGGTGTTGAAATCAATATTAAAAATGGCATATCCTGACCAGGAGCACATGTGCTTTACAGAAGGCAGAGCGCCATCTGGTTGATTTCTGTTCCACCAGATGGCGCTCTGCCTTCTGTAAAGCACATGTGCTCCTGGTCAGGATATGCCATTTTTAATATTGATTTCAACACCTGATCTTTTTATCTTTTTTTTTCTTTCGTTTTTTGATGTGCAAAGCATATTTACGCAAGTTTGGCCTTAAATACCCATTTCTTGGTTTTTCGGGAAGACACTGGGACCAAAAAATATTTTTTGGTCGCAGTGGTTCAGCCTACTCCACGCTGACGAGCGCCAAAAAGCGCGAAACGCGTTCGTGGATGGCTTTTCTCGATTTATCAAAAAATTGGGTTGGCCAAATATCAGGGAACAGGCTAAATCAATGTTTAGTTGATTTCTGTTCCACCAGATGGCGCTCTGCCTTCTGTAAAGCACATGTGCTCCTAGACAGGATATGCCATTTTTAATATATATATATATATATTAAATATATCATATATTTTAAACTGTATGACACTTTTAGTATATGTTACATATCTTCCAATTAGTTAGAGTCGATACCTTAAAAGATCCTGCCCTTCTTTTGGAATGTACACGTTTCTGTTTGCTACCACCCCCATATTTTGTATATATGCTATATCTTTATTGATAATACCTGTAAACCCCTATTTGTATGTAACACTAAAATGGTTGACGTCAAAATAAAGATCCAAAGAGTGTTCGGTCAGCTGGTGGCAGGGACAGAGGGGAGGAAAATGCCAACGCCCATGTGGGGCCGGCCCCCAGGGACTCTTTATAGATGACCCCTGAAAACAGGACAGATTTTGGCAGGGGGTCAGCAGCAGATGGTTCTAGGGTGTGGCCTTCGACATACGGCTTCTGTCTCATACAGTCTCTCCCTCCATGTCTTGGGGATAAGCATCCAAGTTTGTGTCATGGCCTCTACCTCTGTCCCGTGGGCTGTTCCCGATCACTCTCGGTGTTAACATCTAGCCCTGCCTCTGCTTCTTGTTGTCCCGTGTGGGAAGAACATCAACACTCGCTTCACGTACACGACTGCCAGCTTATCCATACATCGACATTTGCAACAATATTACATATATATATATATATATGTGTGTGTGTTTAAGAGTCGGTGAACGAGTGGGTAAAACCATCAAATCCCGAAAGCTCTGAACCAGGATTTAATCCCGCGTTGGACACTTTGTTTCAATATGTGAATAACCTTCACATATTATTCATTGTTGTAAATATCATAATCTAGGTTGTTCTTGTTGAGCGGTACTTAATAAAATGATTTTGGATTTCTTTCTTTATCGTTGTGTATCTTCCATTCATTGTAACTATAATTTGAGAAAGGGAAAGGAGCGAAAGCCCCTAAAATACGATTAAAAAGAAATACTTTCTACAGAAAGTTATTCATTTATTTTATAAATATTAAAATATTAAAGAGAGGTATTTTTTATTCACAGCTCCATATTCCTATATTAAAAATATATATAAAAGTCAGGTGTTTATATTAAAAAAACAAAAAAGGGAATATCCTGACCTCACATGAGCATTTTCTTTATTTATCAATAAAATTATAAATTGAAAAAATATAATGGAAAAAACGAAATCAACTTTTAGTTGATTTTTGTTCCCCTAGATGGCGCTTTTATATCTAAAAATGCCCATGTGAGTGGTCAGGTTATGCTCTTTTTTTTGTTTTTAATATTTATATATATGAAAAAAACTAGAAAAAAAAACAAATAAAAAGGTCAGGTGTTGATATTAAAAATAAAAAAGACATATCCTGACCAGGAGCACATTTGCTTTACAGAAGGCAGAGCGCTATCTGGTGGAACAGAAATCAACTATTCATTGATTTAACCTGTTCCCTGATATTTGGCCAACCCAATTTCTTGATAAATGAAGAAACGCGTTCGTGGATGGCTTTTCTGAATTTATCAAGAAATAGGCTTGGCCAAATATCAGGGAACAGGTTATATCAATGAATAGTTGATTTATGTTCCATTAGATGGCGCTCTGCCTTCTGAAAAGCACATGTGCTTCTGGTCAGGATATGCCTTATATATATATATATATATATATATATATATATATATATATATGAAAAAACAATAGAAAAAAATAAAAGCCTTTCTCCACGCTGACGAGCGCCAACAGCGCGAAACGCGTTCGTGGATGGCTTTTCTTGATTTATCAAGAAATTGGGTTGGCCAAATATCTCGGAGTAAGCTAAATAAACGTTTAGTTTATTTTTACTCCACTAGATGGCGCTCTGCCATCTAAAAAGCGCATGTGCTTGTGGTCAGGAGATGCCTTCTTTATTTTTAATATATATATATATATATATATATATATATATATATATATATATATATATATAAGCATACCAAGAAATGCGATAATGAATTAAATATTAAGAAAATTCCCATTAAGGTAGTTGAAGATAAGATTATATTTGTATAAGCCTTGAATCGTCTGTTTTATTTAATAAACTGCACAAAGAGCCTATAGAATTTGGTTAAATAACGAACTAATTAGCTTATTTCGTTGAAAAGAGAATGATGATATATATTAATTAACTCTTATTATCACAAATTGTAATGGAAATACTAATCCTATCAATTAAAATTTATTAAAACAATATTAGTTTGACAAAAATTCATCCGAAAAGCATTTCTTAAATCCTGAATCATTTAGTTAGTTTTAAAATAAATTATAATATTCTTAGTTTTAATTCTAACTTTATCATTCTAAAAAAATGCTAAAATACCTTTTTTTACGATTTTATTTTTTCAAAGGTAATGTGTGTGCACCGACTGCTATACGCATGTTTTAAGACCTTAATGGACAAAAAAAGTTAATTTTTTAATGTTAGAACAGTGTTTTTAAAATCAAATTTAAAATTCCAAAGATGTTGTGCACTTAGAATAGAAAAAAAAAGACAAATTAAGTAATTAACTAAAAATTCTAATGAAGTAACCGAAAGAAAAATAAAAAGAAATTAAATGACGAAGACTTTTAAAATCAACGTTCCAAATTCTTTTGGTAAAATTTGTTTTATTTGTTTAAATCATTACTCTATGTAGCTCTTGAATTCTAAATAGAGTTTCACATATATATGTTATATAAAAATATTATTTTATTTAAAATTATATTTCATAGATTCAAATATTCTGTTTATATCTACCACCAGATGTCGGGACTTTCCCTATATAAAACCGATTGTTGTTGTTTCCCGATGGCCGACTCAAACCTTTTGTACATTATGTAAATAGGTTTTTAATTTTTTATTCTTACGCCTTAAATCAGGCATACCTTTCTCAAATTATGTTTTCTATATTGCATAAGCTCAATTAAAGCTACTTCTAATCTTCAATATTTTTATTATACTTTCAAGATTTTAACCACGACTGCATTAACATAGCATAATCCTCGAGATAATCAAAATCAAACATAAATCATTTTTTACAATATATATCTATATATATATATGTATATATATATTTCAAAATTTTGAAAAAATATTAAATGAAAAATTCCAATATAAAAAGCGAAAACATATAGAAACATGCCTAAATATATTTTACGTTTAAAATAGAAAATTTCAAAATTCTTATTATTATTGTAAGAGAATAAATATGCAACTATTTTAAACATATCGTTTGATGTATAACCTATTTTAAATTTTGTATATTATATTTTAAAATATTGATTAATATAGTTTTGTTCCTACTTGGGAACGGCTAAAATGAGAGCTTAAGGAATGTTGGGCATTTAAAAGATAGAGGGAAAATTCAGGAAAGCCGTTTTTCTTAATTTATCTACCTGATCCAAGTACAAATTCACTTTTGCACTGTTTTCCAAATTGATTGGCGTTCTCACGCCCTTCCAGCCTAAATACCTGTTTCATGGTTTTTAAGGATGCCCCAAAGACCAGCTCTATTTGGTCGTTGAGGTACAGCTTGCACCACGTTGACGAGGGCCAACAGCCCGAAAAGCATACGTAAACAGCTTTTTTTTTATTAATAAATAAACGGTATTTTGCTAATTCTGGAATAATTATAAAATCAACGATACGTTGATATTTATTCCGATAGATGGCGCAAGCCCTCAGCAACTTTCAAGTATCAGGAAATGCCTTTTTTCTTAAAAGATAGAGTTAATAAAAATTAGTTAATTCCATTTGAAGCAATTTATTCAATAAAAGGATTAGCTCTTTACGCTACTTGCTATATATGTAAATAATAGAACAGAATATTGTCCAACTACCGTTAATTCTGTTAAAACAAAGCAGACGAGATGTAATTTATTTTAAAATAAATCCTCAAATAAAATTAATAGATAACATTATATATATTTATAATACAATAAAATGCGGCTTATGATTGTAAAACGACTTTGGAAAATTATCCCGCATGTGTTTCTTTATTTCTAACCTTAGGGATGAGGTATGATTGCCGGATAATTTTTCAATGTCATTATATATATATATATTCTCTTTATTAATTTTAAAATTTTGTATGTTATGATAAATATGTTTATAATATGATGCACTAGCACGCCATCTGTTATCTAAATTCGAAATTATTTTAAAAGCGTAAGATTCTTTTTGAAAATAAACAATTCTACTGCCCTTACTGCAATGGAAAAATTAATGGGAGGGCCTGGCTCATCAGTGGTGAACCCTCCCAACGGTTTGGGACCCCGGGGATCTTGGGAACCTGGTAGATTAAACTGGCGAAACCGTTGGGAAAGTTCACCACTGATGAGCAAGGCCCTCCCATTAATTTTTCCATTGCAGTATGGGCAGTAGAATTGTTTATTTTCAAAAAAATCTTACGCCTTTAAAATAATTTCGAATTTAGATAAATATGTTCGATATAGAATTTGCGCTTAGGTTTGTTTAATAATACATGAATATGTTTATGATATTGCAGTCGTGGTAACATTAATAAATATAGTTTTAATCAAAATTTGCTTTAATTGTGCTGATAGACATCTTTGAGGAAGAAATACCTGATTTGAGGCGTGAGAAGAAGAAAACAAAAGATTACATATTTACATATGCACAAAAATAATTAAGCCGGCCAACAGGAAACAATAACATTGGGTTCATATAGGGAAAGTTGCGACATCTGGTGGTAGACTTTATAGAGTAGTATTTTCTTTTTCGAAATTATAATCTTAAAATAAAATAAAACTTTTATATAACATATAAAATATATATTTATTTGATGATAAAAAGGCATATATTGGATTGATTAAAATATTTATTTGCCAATATTTCGGCTGGCTGAATGCCAAACTTTATCGAGGCATTACATTTTTGTATATACAAACTCAGCGCCACATAGTATTATAATATCACAGTTGAAATAATTTTTAAAATAAAAAGTAGGTGGGGGAAATTTGTGCATGCAAATATTATTATAAAGGTTACAATCAGAATAAGTTAAATATCTCAAAATATTAAAATGTAATGCCTTGATAAAGGTTGGCGTTCAGCCAACCGAAATATTGGCAAATAAATTTTTCATTTAATCCAATAAATGCCTTTTTTATTATCTAATGATTTATATATGGATTTCTCTATTCAAAATATATATATATATATTGTAATATATTCCCATATATACCTATATCCCCATATGTTGTATGGTTATAATGTAATTGCCAAGGTGACAGAAATAAAATTTCAGTAAGTGACAGCCGGCCGTCGCCAGTGGAGTAAAAAGGTCCGAAAAAACTGTCGGGTTCACAGGTGTGCCCCTTTCTTACTCAAATAGATTAGTCTGCTTTGAGACACGAGGATTGACATACCCCTCTAGACATATTTCCCCTGACCGGTATCGGCTTCACTTGCTCTCTCGCCATCTCTGTGGTGACATCCAACATGTCTCGTCCTTTTGTGTAATCCCAATTCCACGCCCTGAAACCACTGTAAACATTGTGGCCACCACGACTGTAAACAACATGCCACACTACATTCATCCAACAGGATAACACTACATTACTACATATCTATATTATTTTTATTGAATATACTATTGCGCGCTATATACTAGTGTGATAAACAAAATGCATTGTTTTGATGCATTTTCAAAGAGAGGGAGATATAATCTTTCGATATAGGAATACCATTCTTTAGCAACTTTGTTATATATAGATAGTATAAATCTATCGTATTTACACATGGGGAGAATATACACAACATCGCTTATGATAAATGAAACAATAATTTTAAAAAAGATAATATTTTAGAAACAGAAAAGCTATTCGGGGAAAGGGATAATATAATGGAAGTTTCATCCTCTTATTCAGTACCATCTTCAATAAAGAGAAACGGAATGGCATCGACCTTCCAGTAAGGGCAAATACATTTAAATGACTTAGGGACTGATATTGTATACCTAGAACCAAATACAGGCTATCAGAAAAGTTGTATTTTTTAGATATTAAATAAAATCAAGACCTCAGTGAACCCTTTGTATATAGAAAATGTAACTATACAGCGCCAATTTTTCGTTAAATAACTTCAAACCGTGTCCTATAGCTACGACAAATATGACCTGGTACAGGATGGGGTGGTACACAAAGGAGACTACTTCCAAATCCCGCCTTACAAAAAGATGGCTGGAAAGATCACAATCAGTGAACTGCCATGATACATCATGAATAGGGATAACATATTGATCATACGATCCTATTTCTTGATGTTATATGGCAACCTTGACGTTAATATATTCGGGCTCCGGACATAATACCGACTTCCATGATCCCAAAAGGCTAAAATCTCCTCCCATCGGAAAAATTCCCGAAAAGGAAAAAATTTCAATACAAATAAAACAATGACTACAATTTAAAAAATCAGAAAGAGTTTTATTGTTTTCAGTCAATTTGTAACAGAAATACTGTCTCATTTGATAAGTCCAGCAATCGATTGTATGGGGCATTTGAATAGCATTTGATTTTTCGTTTTCTAATTTAATTTATCAGGATTTTTTAATTTCAGGATTTCCGCTGTCGGGATTTTGACCCATTGGGATTTTTGGATGTCAGGATTTCTGCTGTCGGAATTTTGACCCATTGAGATTTCTGTATGTCAGGATTTCTGCTGTCGGGATTTTGACCCATCGGGATTTTTGAATTTCATGATTTCCGCTCTCGGGATTTTGATCCATTGGGATTTTTGGATGTCAGGATTTCTGATGTCGGGATTTTGACCCATTGGGATTTTTGGATGTCAGGATTTCTGCTGTCGGGATTTTGACCCATTGGGATTTTTGGATGTCAGGATTTCTGCTGTCGGGATTTTGACCCATTGGGAATTTTGAATTTCAGGATTTCCGCTGTCGGGATTTTGACCCATTGGGATTTTTGGATGTTAGGATTTCTGCTGTCGGGATTTTTGGATGTCAGGATTCTCGCTTTCGTAAATTTGACCCGGATCCATATATTCAACAATTAACCTGGATTGAACCTGAGGAAGAAGGAGTTCTGAAGAATTATAACAAAAAGAAAACAGATCTTCTAAAAGGATCACCATGGCTGCCAAGGACATCTCTGCGCCAGCTATATTGATCGACAATAAGCCTAACCACGTATATACGTAACAATTTATATAAACTTAAAGGTATAATTTAGTTGACTTAATATATATAGTTTCCTCTTTCTTTATTACAAAAAGAAAACAATTTGGGATTTTTCTAAATGAAATTTCTGGGAACAGACGATTCAATTTCCATTTAATATGTTCGTCTGGATATTGGAACATTAAAGCCATCTGGCGGCGTCCTAAAATCTTTCTGGAACTCTCGTCTGGAGTCGTAAATAGGAATGGCCTAGTTTAACCATTCTCCATGGCCCTAACCTAGAATACTTTTAGAATCTCCTTTTTTTACAATATAAATAAGGAATTCATAAAATTCTAACCTTAAAATAATTAATTTCTATAGCTCATTTTAATAAATTAAAAAGCTGTAAAAATACATATTAAAAAGTTAGAATATTAGCTCATGCTACGAATAATTTTGTGGAAACTTCTTTATTAGAAAAAAGAAAGAAATTTAGAACGCTAAATAATATAAAAAAAATTATATTTACCAGGTGTAATTTTATGTACTTCAAGATAACCGCCTGCTTTAAATTTCCATAAATATAAATCAATTCTTCCATATTACTCACTGTTTTTTCTTGTTTTCTATAATCAACATTACAACCTTTGCATCGTCTGTTATCAAGTACATATTTATATAAGATGTGAAAATATTATAAATCGCGAGTGTTTCTTTCACAAATAAATCAAACATATACTGTCCTTACTGCGATAGAAAAATATTGGGAGGGCTTGGCTCATCAGAGGTGAACTCTCCCAGCGGTTTCGCCAATTTTTAATCTGCCAGACCGCTTCTTTAGAGCTCTAATTCAGTATTGGATCATTCTGCTTTTATATGCTACACTGAATGGTGAAATCTCAGAAATGGTATTTAATCAAACTATGGACATAAGCTTTTAGAGCAGTACAATTACATTTAAATATACATATACCTTGTATTCTTACCCGTCATCCAAATATGTATTAGGTTCAGCATTATATATATATATGTCGCAATATCGTTGCGGAATTTTTTGTTGTTGGTTGAGAATGGTGTAGATTGTTGAAAGCGCAGTCGTTTGAGTGGAAAGTGAAGCATACAGGGGGAATAAGCCAGGACACGTGACGGGGTTGAAATAAAAGGCAATTAATCGGAGGAAAGAAAGGCTTTGAGAAGGCGGAGCGGTTTTGGTTATTGGCTATCTATTCACATTGCGGTAAGATTGACTTAGCTATGGAATGAGCGGAGAGGGATCTCTAGAGCAGGTGTTACCTTGGTGGGATCTAAGTGATGACTACTCGATGGTGTCCAGCCGATGACTATAGGTCCTAACTCGGTGAGATGCAAGTGAAGACTGACAATTCTTGGTTCTCGATTTAACACGAGAACTCTTCTTACATCTCATTGGTTGAAAGGTGTGACGTGCAGGTTCCCTATTTGTTCTCCACTAAATGAATTGCTCCCTGATTGGTCTACGTTACGTCTTTGTCTTTAGACGTGTTCCAGCTTTACCAGGAAGTAATATTTTGTTGAACTCGAACTTTTATGAGTTCCGCGATAATTAAACTGGTAATAACTTTACTAATGATTGTGCTAACTCTCTAAGCCTCTTTTCTAGGCCTTTCTTCTAGGCCTTTCTTGCCTCCAATGTTACCTTGTTCTTTATTGAAATCATACATTTTCATACATATTGAATTGGGTTGGCATCTAATTGTACAAATTATGACAGATGCGCCCCCTACATGTGAAGAATTTATGAAGGGGTTTTAGTCTGAATAAGTTCTGTGAGGCAAAAAAAATAATTTTGTGTGAAAATTAATTGGTTATAGGGAGGTTATATACAACATTAATAAGGATATAAGAAATAAGAAAAAAAAAAAGTGGTATTAATGCTATATAGTGTGTTTATGGTTACTAGAGATCAAAATTTGTAAAGGTGAATTATAAGTTGAGTACTATGGTACTTAGTGAAAAAGGAAAAATTGCCTAACTACATTTTTTGCTCGAGATTGGGAAGGAAATCGAAGAAATTTCATGAGGTAATTTTAGAAATCAAAAATAAAAATAAAAGAAAGGTTGAGTGAAATCAAAGTGAAGGCGTGGTTGAAAAAGAAAATGCCTTGTTGCGTGAAAAAAAAAAAGAAAAAATGCTTTGTCGCATTGGTGAACAAGAAAAAAAAGCCTAATTACTTTTTTGCTCGAGTTTGGGAAGGAAATCGAGGAAATTTCATGAGGTATTTTGAAATCAAAAATAAAAATAAAAGAAATGTTGGGTGAAATCAAAGTTGAATGTTTGGTTGCGTAAAAAAAAGAAAAATGAAAAAGGTTTTTCAAAAAAAAGGATGACTTAATGTCTAAGTTTAACCGAAAACCAATGAGTTTTCGTTGATAAATGGAACTACGATAAAATAAACTAAGTGGTAAATAAAATGATAAATAATTGCTAAAATAAGTGATAATAAATTGAATAAGTTGATAAATTGGTTAAATATTTTAATTTTAATTTTAGAAAATAGTGAAAATGGTTAATATATAAACAAAAAAAATATATAGTGGTTTGGACCCGTTTTGTATCTACATGCCATGATCTAGATTTCTTAATTGATTAATTTTGCCCTATAAATTTTTTGTCTCTTCTGTTGCGACACTTAGGCGGAAACGTGATCCTATCCTCAAGTGCGAATTTATGCTATGTATACAGGAGACATGGAAATCTAAATAACCTTTACGTGTATTTTTCTTTGTGTCATTGTAGGTTGAGATCTCAAGAGCCGAATGTCGGATGTTAATTTGTCTCGAGCCTTAATGCGTTCTAGGGGTTTTTATGCGATCCCCTAGGGCACTTAAGATGTGCTCGCCCAATATCCACTTTATATATTGGGTGTCGGTACCTAAATTAAAACCTTGAATACAGGATTCGAGGGGATCCTCGGTCCTTCTAAAAGGTCGTTTAATCCCTTTGGGAGAAAATGTAAGCTTGAACAGCTTAGTTATCTAAAATCCTTACAAATTTAAAGTGGTAATATGCGTGAATTTTGTTCGTAATTGACTTTGAGATCTACGTGTAGGTGGAATATGTAACGTTTTTTGGAAGTCTGTAAAGGATTTATAATAGAGGCGTGAATTCATTAAGATATGTCGGTAACGTCTTGTGAGAGTGAAATTGAATTGTGTTTGTAAACGTCGATATGTAGCTGGAATGGGGAATGAAAAGTGGGGTGATATGGAGAGAAGTCTTTTTTGCCGCCTAATTGATTTTTGTTCTAATTGAATCTTTTAATGGTTCTATACTTATTTTACTGGAGTGGGTTTTTTTCTTTTGGCATCAATTTGTTAAATTTCAGTTACTTCTATCTCCTCGGAATTTATTTAGATTTTCTGCAAAAATGTTTCCTAAAATTATAAGAAGTTTTACAAATGCTTGTCCTATATTAAAAACTGCCTCTTGCAGCTCGAAAACTCTATTAGAAGGCATGGCATAGATTAGCAGATAACTAAGGAATAAAACTGGGGTACATTTATAGGGTAGGACTGGCAAACAAAAGATAAAAATCAGATGAAAGATAGGGTATCGATACATGTTCTCCCATATTGTCATAAATGGTGATTCTGAAATATCTACTCGAACCTTATTCATTGTTGGCCGTTCACTGCTTGTTATCGTTGGGGAGTGGCGTGTATCGTTTTTGGGACAGAATGATAGGATTTAAATGATTGTCAGGTTCGCAGTTCTTAATATCGGGGAAGAATGGTGTAAATCGCCTTGTTGAAAAAATGGCAGGGTCTAAATGCCTGAAAGGCTCGCTGTTTGTGGGTTTGAATCTTAATGGCTCTGCTGAAAATAAATCGGGTGTGAAATGCTTAAACGGGAACGTGTAACCGGGCTTGTGCTTTATATGACATATTCTAACGGCGGGCGGTGATATATAACGGACTGTTTCTGTATACAGCTTAAGCTTGTTGACGTGGATCGTATCAGTGTCTCTTTGAAGAGGTTGATTTGGTCGATCTATACGGACCACATTTGGTGAAATAATTTCTAATATTGTATGGGGTCCTGTGAAATATGGAGCGAGTTTCCCTGTATTGGGGTGGTGCTATAATTTAACTAACACTAGATCACCTACTTCGAAATGTGGTTGTTTGTGTCGTTGATCATAAATGTTTTTGTCTTGAAGATGCCTGTTTTGTGTTCGTGTGGGTGCAATCTTTCTAGCTCTGTCGATATCTGGGTAAGGTGTGCTGTGGTCAGAGAGTTCTGGGGGTAGGATGCCAAACATTAGGTAGATCGGTGGAAAACCTGTGGTAGAGTGTGGGGTTTTGTTATATATGACTGTAACTCTTTTGACCAACTTGGTCCATGCGATCTTAGGATTTTCTAAATGTAACAGCCTAAGTTTTCCCGTGAGGGTGGCGTTCAGGCGTTCACATAGACCGTTGGCTTGTGGATTGTTGCTGGTTGTAAGTAGTGGGTGGATGTTTCTATTAAGTAGGAAACTACTAAATTTTGGCGAAGTGAAGGCAGGGGCTCTATCCGTAAGGAGGCGTTTCGGAGAGCCATCCTGTAATACTCGCTTAAGTACCTGTTGGTAGGTGGTGATGCTGGTGGATTTAGATGGAAAAGTCCACGCGAAGCGCGAAAAATGGTCGACTACAACATGGAGGTATATTTTGGTGTTGCCATATTTGGCAAATCCTGCTATGGTGTCTAGGGATAATAGGTCGAAGGGTTCTTTGGCTTCCGGAGGTTGACTTAACTCCCCGTAAGTGGGTCCCAATGGACGTTTTGTTAACTGGCAGGTGGGGCAGGTCTTAACCTTTTGTTTAATATCTTTTGACATACCTTGCCAGTAATATTGAGTGGAGATGAGTCGTGACATTTGTGAAATACCGGGGTGGTTATAGTGTGCGTGTACTGTTTGTAAGAGTTGTTGCATGAGTGGTTTTGGAATTATAATCTTGGTTACACCTTTTCGGGAAACTGTATGTAATCCATTACGATCAATGGTCAGACTAGACTCTCTCGATGGAGGAGGTTGGTGTGTCTTGATAAGGGACGCGTCTAAGAATCCACAGAACGGGTTACGGGACAAAAGATCCGCCTCATACTGTTGTTTCCCCTTTATGTAGCGGACTTCATACTCGTAACTCGATAGCCGTAAACTCCATCGAAACAATCTGCCGGACGGGTTTTTGATGGTCTTCAGCCACTGCAATGCGTGATGGTCAGAAAATATAGTAACCTTTCTGCCCATCAGATAGATGCGAAACTTCTCCACGCTCTCAACGATTGCAAAGCACTCAAGTTCAGAGATGGAGTAGTTTTTCTCGTGTGGGCGCAATGTTCGGCTGAAAAACTGAACTGGATATACGTTCCCGTCAGGGTGAACCTGTTTGAGAATGCCTGCTATACCGAGGGTGGATGCATCGCAATACACTTGGCATGGCAGGCCTTCTTTGTAAAGGTGTAAAATGGGATGTTGTGTGAGGTTCCCTTTCAGATCAATGAAGGCCTTTTGGCAAGCTTCATCCCAGATCCACACGACATCCTTTTTGAGGAGGTTATTGAGTGGTGCTCGCAAGCGAGCGTATTCCGGGATGAATTTGTTATAGACGTTCACAGCGCCTAAATAAGATCGTAGTGTTTTTCGGTTGTGTGGTTGTTTAATGGCGTGAATGATGTCTGTGTTGCGTGTGAGCGGTGTGGTTGTACCAGCTGTGATGGTGTAGCCTAGAAAATCTATAGACTGCTTAAAAAATACGCATTTCGCGAAGTTAAGTTGTAACTCCTCTGCTTCGCAAAAGGCGAAAAATTGTCGCAGGTGGTTTTGATGTTCCTCCAATGTGTTGGAGTAAATG
The DNA here is from genome assembly GCA_030710605.1 of Cordylochernes scorpioides. Lineage (NCBI taxonomy): Eukaryota > Metazoa > Arthropoda > Arachnida > Pseudoscorpiones > Chernetidae > Cordylochernes > Cordylochernes scorpioides. Next base: position 28,826,564 of record CP092876.1, read on the forward strand.
ATGAAATCATCAAAGTAATGTGCCACACAGTCAAGTCCGTGTCTCTGTAGGACCTGACTCATGGCTCGTTCGTAGATCTGAGGGCTGGTTTTTAATCCGAAAGGTAATCGAGTGGGTTGGTATAACCCTTGGAGGGTGGCAAATGCTAACAGCGGTCGAAAATCGGGGTGTATTGGGACCTGCCAATACGCAGAGGATATGTCGGCCGTGGAGAAATACTTGGCCTGTGCGAGGCGGTCGAGGATATCCTCGATTCTCGGGAGGGGATGGACATCAGAGCTAATTAGTTCGTTCACCTTTCTATAATCGATACAAAACCGTTTGGTCTTGTCGCGCTTAGTGACGAGGGTGACAGGGCTCGAGAAAGGTGAAAAAGATTGCTCTATAATGCCATTCTCTAGCATTTGTTGGACTTGATTACGGATTTCTTGTTGGTCACATATCGGAACACGATATGGCCGTATGGTAATTATTTTGTCGGAATTCGTGGGTATTTTTACTGGTGGAATCCGTAAGCAGGGTACGTTGAATTTGTTCTGTGTGAAGATGTGATTGTATCTTTGTAACAGTGTTGTGAACTGGGGTGTATAGAGAGGATTGTGTGTCGTGTTGTAGCATGTATGTGGTAAAGGATTTTGTTGGGTCTTAGTGTGAGTGTCGAGTTCGTTGTGTGGGTTGGTCATGTGATAGTTGTGTGACGACGTATGATCACCTATGTGCTTGGTATGCGAGTTGTCCCGCTGTAGGGGTATGTTTTGGGCATTATGGTTACCAATTGAAGCCGTGGTGGCTTTGTTATTTGAGGGCATGTAAAATAGGCAATTGGCCTTAGTGAAAAAGTTGCGTGGCGCTTGTTTAGATAAATTGTGGCATGTAGGTACTTGTGGTTCAATCAATGAATGCACGCAATGGTTGTCATAGGCGGAAAGTTTGGCTGTAGGGTAAGATCTTTGTGACATCGCCTGACATTGCCAGTAGGTGCATACATTTGGTACATGGTTAAAATGGTGGGATGGGGTAGACAATGGGGCGCCCAGCTGGAATATAGTGCATTTATTAAAATCTATTGCTAATTTGAATTTGTGGAGGCTATTAAGGCTAAGAATTCCAAATGGTAATGGTGCATTCACTACATGGAAATTCTCTCTTCGGGATATTTGTCCTATGGTTAGAGGGAGAGACAGTTTACCCATTGTTTTTGCAAAACCATCCAGGGTTTGGAGATCCAGTGAATGTCTCTTAAGGGTTAATATAGGCAGGTGGGTTTTTAACATATTGTAGAGGTTGTATGGCACTATATTCAGGCTGGCGCCTGTGTCAATTAAAAAGGGGCATGGTATATTAGGGGCTAGGAAAAGTTTTACAGTCAGTTGGGTTAGGGAGCCTACCTCAGTCTCGAAAAGTCTGCTCTGCTGGGGTGTCTCTGGCTTGAGATGGTTGCTGGGGACTCGGGACTGGTTGTTTTGGGACTGATTGCACTGTCCTGGCACCTTGATATCGGTTTGGGACTGATTGCACTGTCCGTTCTTTTTCGTGGGTCGCCGGGACTGGTCGATGCCGGCATTCGCTGTGCCAGTGCCTCGCGCCGCAGAACTTACAGTTGGACAGTGGAAGAGGTGCATTCCATGCACCTGGGCGTCGGGGTGTGTTGTGGTACGGACCCGACATTGTGGGCGGTTGGTCCTCTCTGTGTCGCGTTGTCGGCACACTGGGCCCGTGGATCCGCTGTACCAGTCGGAACCACTCTCCTAGGTTCTCGGGAGGCACTACGCGGACTAGGCGCTGGTCGGAGAATGGCAACCCTTCTGTCAGCGTCTCGAGGATCACCTCCTGCGGGAGTCCTAGTTGCAGCCCCATGGCGGGTTTCTCCCGGTAGTAGGTCTCTAGGTTGGCTTGTCCAGTAAGCTTCATGGCGAAATATTTCGCAAAGGACGCTTCGCTTGACTCAGGATAGAGATCTAAGAGGATTTGTCTCACCTGGAAATAGCTCCGGTCGGCCAGCCGAAGTTTCCTGAAAAGCTCCAGGGGTTGTCGCACCAGGTAGTTTGGTAGACGGAGCAATTTTTCTTTTTCTTCCCTGGAGGCGTCTTCCATTTTCCGGTCGAATGCTTGGAAAAACTGGGACGCACTGTACGTTCCATCGAAGACTGGTAGGTCCGCGCCCGGGGTATCGGATCTGCCTTGGGCTAACGCCGTCGCAATTTGATTGATGGCAGCCGCTAGGGGGCCCGTTTCCTCGCTGCCGTTGGTTTCCTCCCGTTCCCTCAATTGGTCGTCATCTTTGACGCCGATTGTATCTTGGCTACTCTCCATAGAATCCTGTCGACTCAATCGTGTCGCAATATCGTTGCAGAAATTTTTGTTGTTGGTTGAGAATGGTGTAGATTGTTGAAACCCCGTCGTTTGAGTGGAAAGTGAAGCATACAGGGGGAATAAGCCAGGACACGTGATGGGGTTGAAATAAAAGGCAATTAATCGGAGGAAAGAAAGGCTTTGAGAAGGCGGAGCGGTTTTGGTTATTGGCTATCTATTCACATTGCGGTAAGATTGACTTAGCTATGGGATGAGCGGAGAGGGATCTCTAGAGCAGGTGTTACCTTGGTGGGATCTAAGTGATGACTACTCGATGGTGTCTAGCCGATGACTATAGGTCCTAACTCGGTGGGATGCAAGTGAAGACTGACAATTCTTGGTTCTCGATTTAACACGATAACTCTTCTTACATCTCATTGTTTGAAAGGTGTGACGTGGAGGTTCCCTATTTGTTCTCCACTAAATGAATTGCTCCCTGATTGGTCTACGTTACGTCTTTGTCTTTAGACGTGTTCCAGCTTGACCAGGAAGTAATAGTTTGTTGAACTCGAACTTTTATGAGTTCCGCGATAATTAAACTGGTAATAACTTTACTAATGATTGTGCTAACTCTCTAAGCCTCTTTTCTAGGCCTTTCTTCTAGGCCTTTCTTGCCTCCAATGTTACCTTGTTCTTTATTGAAATCATACATTTTCGTACATATTGAATTGGGTTGGCATCTAATTGTACAAATTATGACATATATATGACGTATCAAAACCGATTTATAAGCTTGGTTCCGTTTTTAAATATTGCTGTTAAAAATCTTAAATATTTATTGATACATTAAAAATATTCACACAAAAAAATAATATAAATTTATAATAATCATTTTATTTCTCTTCTTTTACTCTTCATTATTTTTCATTTATATTTATATATATTAAAATAAAAAATGGCATATTCTGACCAGGAGCACATGTGCTTTTCAGAAAGCAGAGCGCCATCTGGTGGAACAGAAATCAACTATTTATTGATTTAACCTCTTGATTCATCAAGAAATTGGGTTGGCCAAATATCAAGAAACAGGCTAAATCAATTAATAGTTGATTTCTGTTCCACCAGATGGCGCTCTGCCTTCTGAAACGCACATGTGCTCCTGGTCAGGATATGCCATTTTTTATTTTAATATCAACACCTAACCTTTTTATTTTTTCTATCGTTTTTTCATATTTATATATATTTGTTATTATTTTTCACATATATATTAAGAAAAATATAGTATGGATATTAAGGGGGAGGGTAAATAAAAAAGTGATAGAAATAATTTGAAGAAAGAAAAATGTACACATTTGCGATTTCACCGCCCAGAATCGGGGTCAGGGCAAATTTTCGCGTTCGAAAGTTGTTTTCAAGTTCTTCTGTTTTTGTTTTTCTCATTGTTTTAATGCCCATCCATACAGAGTTCAAAACAACAACTGACTCACCCGTACCGGCAAGGTCACGCTCCGCTGCGTCACGTGGGAAAACATACGTACATCTTCTCGTACATGTTTTCAGCACATCCCCCTTTTTAAGATTTGAAATATATATATACATTACAAACTTTAAATGCATAATCTAATTAATAATGAAGGCGATCCACAGGTTTAACAAATCGTCCACTCCGGGTTCTTATCTGGCCGTCTTCTGAGTCGTTAGAGGGATAACCCACAACCGGGGTCTTTTCATTTTCAACCAGTTCCTCCCCCGAAAAGGTCGGCGTCGATGTGTCGGCTGGATATTGCACTGTATCTCCTTTTCGTAGATGGAACCTGTTTCGACGTAAAGTCCCAACTGGAGTATCAACCATATATGACCTTGGTGTCGATGCTTTCTGCTTTACAATCCCCCAGGTTCGCATATCTGTAATCCAAACCGTGTCACCTTCGGATAGCTCCTCCATGTCCGTAGCTCCGCAGCGTCGATCATATCTGGATTTCATATCCTTTCTCCTTCTCCCCTCCTTTCTTTTCAGGGTTTGAGAGTCCACCAACTTTGGATTAAGATTCTCTGGTGCAATTGGCAAGGTCGTTCGGAGTTTACGTCCCATGAGAAGCTCAGCAGGGCTGTAACCGTTCTCCAAAGGGGTCGATCGATACTCCAGGAGTCCAAGCGATGGGTCTTGATTTTTCTTGAGGATCAACTTAGCAATTTTCACACCTGCTTCTGCCATCCCATTGCTCTGCGGGAATCGAGGACTTGAAGTGACATGTGTGAATCCGTACTGCCTTGCGAAATTTGCAAACTCACGAGCAGCTCCAAATTGCGTCCCATTAACGCTTACAACAGTTTCTGGTATTCCATGTCGGGCAAATATGGATTTGCAACTACGCACCACCACATTGGCTGTGAGCCGATCCAGCTGAATAATTTCAGGAAAGCGAGAATAATAGTCAATGACGACTAGATACCACTTATTCTCGAACTTGAACAAATCCATTCCAATCTTTTGCCACGGTCGTGTAGGAAAGTTGGTTGGTATCAAAGGTTCATGTTTTGAGACGGCTTCCTGGATACAAACACTGCACTTTCTGACTATTTCCGCGATCTCTTCCGAAATTCCAGGCCACCATACCGTCTCACGTGCGCGAAGTCTTGTTTTTGTAATCCCGAAGTGCCCAGCGTGCAACTTCTCTAGGATCTCCAGTTTCATACTTGCTGGAATAACAAGACGACAGCTACGCATCAGTAGTCCATTTTGAACGCCGAGTTCATCCTTGACATGCCAATAAGAGAGCAGAGCCTGTGACATTTTCTTCTTATCTGGCCAGCCTTTCTCAAGGTAGTTGACTACTGCTTTCAGGGTCGTATATTCTTGTTGAGATTCAAAAATCTTCGTCAACATCTCGTCTTTGTCGGTTATACTCGAGAGAACTGCATTTATATGCGCTGAGGTTTGCCGTTCGTTTTCACCTTCTCGGTTGTAAGAAGTGGTTGTCTGGATAATGCATCGGTGTCGAGCAGCTCCTTTCCAGGGATATGCACTATTTCGAATCCAAACCTCATCATACGCATCCGGAAACGTTGCAGTCTTGGGGTCAGCGAACTCAATTCTTTCGTCGAAAATAGAGGAATGAGAGGCTTATGGTCGGTCTCAATTCGGAAACGCTTTCCAAGCAGGAAATCTTGAAAACGTTCGCAGGCCCATGTAATTGCGAGAGCCTCTTTCTCGATCTGAGCATATCGTTTTTCGGTAGGTGTCATAGTTCTAGAAGAATAAGCAACAGGTCGCCAGATTCCATTCTTACCTTCTTGCTTCAGTACCGCTCCCAAGCCGTATGAAGATGCGTCGGATGACACCATAGTTGGTTTTCTGACGTCGTATGCTGCCAAGATGGGTTGAGTCGTGAGCAATTCTTTCAACTTTCGGAATGCTCGCTCCTGGCTGCAATCCCAAACGAAGTCTTGACCTTTCACCAACAACTGGTTCAGTGGAGCCACAATTTCAGATAAATTTTCCACAAAGCGTCCCAGATGGTTCACCATGCCAAGAAATCTTCTTGCGCCATGAACATCGGTCGGAGCAGGCATCTTCGCCACTGCTTCGATTTTCGCTGGATCTGGTCGAATACCGTCTTCATCCAGTATGTGCCCAAGAAAATTAATTCTTGGCACGCCGAAGACACACTTGGCCTTGTTTAGTGTAACTTTCGCCTCTTTCAGTTTTCGGAGCACTAAACGAAGAATTCGATCGTGGGTCTTAGAGTCGGAGGCAAATATCAGGATATCGTCCAGGTAACACATTACACCGTCCATGCCTTGCAAGATTATTGACATAACTTTCTAAAAATACTCTGGGGCGAGTGAGATTCCAAATGGCATTCTGCAGTATTTATATCTCCCAAAAGGAGTGATGAAGGTCGTTAAATGCTGGCAGTCCGGGCTCAACGGAATCTGGTGAAAGCCACTGTTCGCGTCCAGTTTCGAAAAGAATCTTGCTTCCCCCAGTTGCCCCAGCATGTGCTCCACCACTGGCATGGGATGCACTTCGCGCTGTACATGTTCGTTCAGCCTTGAGAGATCCACACAGAGTCGTATGTCGCCATTCGGTTTACCAGCAATCACAGTCGGTGCACACCATTCAGTCGCAACGTCAACTTGTGCTATGATTCCCGCCTTCTCGAGCTCTTCCAATCTTGTTTTGAGCTTTTTCATCAAAGGTATTGGTACCCGTCGAGAAGTATGCACAGCATATGGTTTTGCTCCAGGTTTCAATTTGATTTCGTAAGGGTTTCCGATCTGTCCCAGTCCTTCAAATACTTCAGGGAATTCCTTGATCGGGTTAATTCTCGTCGCAACCACTTCAATCCGCCTCGCCAGGTTCAAGAGCTCACATGCCCGGCGACTCAGAAGAGGTTCACTCAAACGACGAATGACATAAATCTTCTCCTTGATTTCATAATTGCCATTTCGCAGCGTTGATATAAACATACCCACAGTCTGAAGTTCGTAGAATTCAGCAGCTCTAATGTTGATATCACTTTCCACTAGTCGTTGCTGTCCCATTATCTTCTTGAAGAGACACAGAGGAACACATGTAACATCCGCCTGGGAGTCGAGCTTGAACTTCAGCTGTTTCCCGTTCACTTGGATTTCTGCTGTCCATCGCCTCCTGCATTCGCCTTCATCATCATCGAGATTAGATGAATCCTCCACAGCTGAGACCTCCAGGAGAAAACCAATTTTTCTTCATCAAGTTCAGAAACAGCTTTGACTTCCGCAGTCTTCGCCTGCTTACCTGGGCAGCAATTTATAAAATGGCCAGTTTTTGAACATAGGTTGCATCTTTGTCCTTCAGCACGGCAAGCCTGTCCTTCCCTGTGGGTGAAACCTCCGCATTTTGGACATCGTGATCTTGTTTTGGCTGACTTCTCCTTCTTCCCCGAAGGCTGCTGTTGTTGTTTCGGCGATTGTTTCTTCGAGTTGAACTTCACCTGATTGACCTTTTGGCTTGTTGAGGGACGCTGCAGGTCGACTTGCTGCTGTCGAACGGCTTCCTGCTGTCGAACCATTTTCACCGCCTTTTCCAAAGTCAGTTCGCTGTCCAACTGCATTCTTTCAGATAAAGCTTTGTCCCTCACTCCAACCACTATTCGGTCACGGATCAACTGATCATGAAGACCCTCAAATTCGCAACTATCAGCCAATTTGTACAATGAAGTGATGAATTCGTTTACTGGCTCCCGATCCTCTTGGATTCTTGAATTAAATTTCGCACGTTCGTAGATAATATTCTTCCTGACACAGAAGTGGCTGTCGAACGCCTTGAGGACGGAATCAATTTTCGTTGCCTCTTCCTCCTTTTCGAACTTGAAGGTCCTGAATATATCATCCGCGCGGTCACCCATCAAGTACATGAACAAATCGATCTTGTCCGCCTCCTCTTTCTTCTTCATTCCACTGACCACGAGGTATCGTTCGAATCTCTTCCTCCATTTGAGCCATTCGTTGGGAGTCGAGAAGTCGAAAGTTTCTGGAGGTTGAATCTGAGCCATGTTGAATTATCTTCCAAGGTACACAAAAATCGATATTTTGCGATATAAGGGTTCGTATTTTATCCAGTTATCGCTGCCACCATGTTTTAATGTCCATCCATACAGAGTTCAAAACAACAACTGACTCACCCGTGCAGGCAAGGTCACGCTCCGCTGCGTCACGTGGGAAAACATACGTACATCTTCTTGTACATGTTCTCAGCACACTCATTTCAGCCGCTGCATCCCCGTAGCCTCCTCCGTCCGCCTCCCATTGGCTGCTTCGAACTCCTTCTTTTCCAACACAAATATTTACAGTCTAACTTGGATGATTCGAAGTACAAGGAACCAAAAAATTCGAATTAAAAACAGAAATTATATTTATTGGAAATTCTAGGGACCAAGATAAATATTTGAATCATAGACGTTCGAATTATTTGAGTTCTACTGTTTTATTTATTTTTGATTGAAGTATATTTGGTTTGTCACCCCAGTTTTTTGGCAAGTGTATGACATGTAAAACCGATTTATAATCTTGTATTCTTTGTAAAAAATCTTGCTAATAAATATCTCAAATAGTTATTGAAACATTCAGAATATTCACTAAATATATAAACTTTCTACTACTAATTTTATTTCTCTATTACTCTTCATATTGTGGCGAAGAAATAATTTATTATTTAATTTAATATTATTCAATGAAAATATTCAACAAATTATAAAAATATAGATTACTCTGTATTTGTAAAATCATCTTCAACATATTTCTTTGTTTATTGTTCAAAATTTTCTAGCTGTAGATAGTTTTGTTGATTTGTTAATATTTGTCGACTAGTCGTGGTGACGTCATCAATAAATACTTTTACATCTTAAGATATACAAAGACTTGATTTCTACGCTAATATATTATTTGTGCCTGTCTTCCAGAGCCACGTTTAGAGTAAAAATATAGGAAACAAGTGTCCCACGGACACCGTTTAACGACAGTAAACTAGACAGAAAGAAAAAAAACTAGACGCAACCGACATGTCATTCTGGGACGTGAGCTAAGGTTAGCAGCGCTCATATCGCTGGTTACCCCTTCTTCTCTTTTTTTTATTATCCCTAGAACACGTGGTACAGGCCGTGATAATCATGGTGGGTGGAATTTGGTGACTGATTTTACTATAAGTGCATCACATGTCTACACATGTGAAAAGCAGTTCGACTTTTGCACTTACAAAGTATCTTATTCTTTCCCGCTCAACTACTGTGGTGTTTTCCTTTTGAAACTCTTGTCTTTAGGTGAATCCTTTTATCCTATTCCCCACTTCCCAAAATATTTTTATTCATCATGGAACTTTTTAATTCAACCTTGTTTTGTTAAAGAACTTGTGAACAAGATAAAATTACAATTTTTAAACGGAAGATAGAGAGTGTCAAAATAGGAACTGATATCAAGAATTTTTAGATCTTTTTGTTGACGAAAATCAAAATCTACTTTAGAGAGAGATGGATAACCTTTCTAAATGTTCAATGGCATCCATGGAGTCATAGGAAAAATTCGCCTTTCATTTATCATCCTAAAAGGGCAAAACATTCATTTAAATTATATATAATTATTTGAAAATGATGCATATATTGGATTTATAATTATTTTATTGTTTCAATATTTCGAGGGGCAACTCACCTCTCTTTATCGAGGATGTTTGTGTTTTTTACCTCTCTAAATATTGGAACAATAAAATAAAAATAAATCCAATATATGCATATTTTTTAAAATATAATTTTAATTATGAATTGCTCAATCTTCAAAATATATAAATGTGTTTATGAATTTATGAAGATATAGTCTGAAGCTTTTATGGCATTAATTGTAAATTTACCTTTATTCTTAAAGGGCAATAAATAAAATCAAGAAAGTTCTATTCAAATATTATTATAAAATAATAGCTATATCTATTGTGTCTAAGTTATCCATGGCGTTATAGAATGTGGCTATGTTTATGGACATAATTAAGATTTGTTAAATAATCCATAGTGATAATGGTAAATTGCCCTTCAAATACTCAACCTCAGAAGAAAAAAATAAGAAATCAATAAAGTAACGTTACTTTCTTATGTTTGTGGATTAAGAAAGATCTGTTCTAAGACATCCATGGTGGCCAATGGTAAATTGGCCTTAAAATCATTGTATCGAAGAGTATAAACACACGGAAATCAAAAGGGTAACGATTAATTCTTATGTTTTCGGATTGAGGAAGATCTGATATAAGGCATACATGAGAGCCAATGGTAAATTAGCCTTTAAATCATTGTATCGAAGAGTTAATAAGGAAATCAAAAAGGTAACGATTAAATAGCCACATTCTATGACGCCATGGATACCTTAGACACACTATATATAGCTATGAATTTATGAATATTTGAATAGAACTTTTTTGATTTTCTTTATAGCCCTTTGAGGATACATATAGGTAAATTTACTATGGAATACATAAAAGCTTCAGAACTTCATAAATTCACATAAAAATATGTTTTCGGATTGAGGAAGAACTGGTCTAAGGCATCCATAATGGCCAATGGTAAATTAGCCTTTAGATCATTGTATCAAAAGGAAATCAATAAAATAATAATTTTTATGTTTCTGGATTAGGAAGATCTGGTCTAAGGTATCCATGATAGTCAATGGTAAATTAGCCTTTAAATCATTGTATCGAAGAGTAAACAAGAAAATTAATGAAGTAACGATAATTCCTAAGGTTTATGGATTGAGGAAGATCTGGTCTCTAAGGTATCCATAACGGCCGTTAATAAATTGACCTTTAAATCATTGTATAAAAGTAAAAATGGAATTCGAGAAAATAACAATAAATTCTTATTATCATGAAGATATTACCTCGGGACCAAAATTGGTCTTTATTATCATGAAGATACCATGAATACCCCATACAATGAGATTTTTTAAAGAATTAATTTCTTATGTTTTTAGATTAGTAAAATCTGGTCGAAGGCATCCATGACCAAAGGTAAATTGGCCTTTAAATCATTGTACCAAGAAGTAAATAAGGAATGTAAAGAAATTAACGATAATTTCTCAGGTGTTTGGATTAGGAAGATCAGGTAAATTGGCCTTTAAATCATTGTACCAAGAAGTTAATAAGGAATGTAAAGAAATAAACGATAATTTCTCAGGTTTTTGGATTAGGAAGATCAGGTAAATTGGCCTTTAAATCATTGTACCAAGAAGTAAATAAGGAATGTAAAGAAATTAACGATAATTTCTCAGGTTTTTGGATTAGGAAGATCAGGTAAATTGGCCTTTAAATCATTGTACCAAGAAGTAAATAAGGAAATAAAAAAGGAACGTTGGTATCTCATGTTTCTGGATTGAGGAAGATCTCAGAAGTAAGCCATCTATGGTGGCCAATGGTGAATAAAACTTTGAATCATTGTCTTCAAAAAATAAACAATGAAATCAAGAAAGGAATGATAATTTCTTACGTATATGCGGATTGAGGAAGATCTGGACTAATGCATCCATAGTGGTCAATGGTAAATTATCCTTTAAATAATTACATCAAGAAGTAAACAAGGAAATCAAAAAGGTAACGATAATTCCCAATGTTCATGGATCGAGAAAGTTCTGGACTAAAGCATCCATGGTGGCCTATGGTGAATTGGCCTTCAAATCATTGTGTCGAAGAGTAAACAAGGAAAGCTAGAAAATAGCGATAATTTCTTATGTTTTTGGATTAGAAAGAACTGTTTTAAGTCCTTCATGATGGTGAATTATCTTTAAATAATTGTATCGAAGAGTAAACAAGGAAATAAAAAAATAACGATAATTTCTTTTGTATGCGGATTGAGGAAGATCTGTTCTATGGCATCCATGGCGGCCATAATAAGTTGGCTCTCCAGTATTTCATCATTTCACCTTCCACATCTTGAGACACATTCCGATGTTCCTTCTGTGGGTCAACTTCCTCAGAGACCGGGGTGTTGCTGGGGACGGTGAGAGGGGCGTCTATGGGAGGACAGACGTTATGGCTGTTGTCGTCATTGGTGCGGGAAGGGCAGTAGCTCATAGCTGTTCTTGTCTTCGAAGACATCTGTGGATAGGCTGTTGAATGCTAGATAGGTATATCCATTTTTGAATTTAACTAAGTAACCACTTTCAGCAATGATCCAATGTGGCTCTTGGACGATCAGGGCCATTCATAGGGAGAGAGGTAATAGAGGTAACCCGTGTTCCTGGAGCGTAAATTTCCAACAACCCAGACTGCCACAGTCTAGAAGAGATTTCTAGTCCTGGGAAAGGCAGATTGCTGGTGTGAACCAGGTAATCAGGTAGTTCCAGGCAGGTAGTAAATCTGGAAGTAGGGCTGAAGTCTTGTACTCCAAGTAGTAGGGCTGTTAGTAGCGTGTGTAACACAAAAGCTAAACAAGAGAAGAGGAGGTGGTCCACAGTCTGTGACTCTTTCCTGGCAGTGAATCAGGAAGTAGAGGCTGTCGGTCTGAAGTCTTGTATTCCAAGTAGTGTTTGTAGTTTAACATAAAAGCTGGACAGAAGAAGAGGGAGATAATCTACAGTTTGTGGCTCTTATGTCAATGAGGACATGTTGGATTCAAATCTATATGACAGGGCGCTAGATCTGCAAGAACCTGACCTTCATAAAGAGGTCTGTTTTATCTTTTGTGTGGTGGAAAGAGATTTTAAAATGGAAGTTTCCGGGTAAGAGCTTATTTTTTAATGCCGCAAAATCTCTAAGAAGCACAAACAGTTCAGTGTCGTTTGCCACTTTGGGGGCTCATTTGAATAGTAAGATTATATTTTACTACCTGATCATCACACACTACATTTTAAAGTCCATATTTATCCGGAAAACAATTTCATAGTGAAATTTCACAAAATTAAACAATTCTAAAGGTTTCCGTAGATGTGTGTGTGTGTGTGTGAGTTTCTATTTATTTTGTTAATACTCTCTCAAACATTCAGGAATCTCTGCCCATCTACAGGAGAACATAAATAAATGAATAAAAAACTACCTGATGCCAAAATTGTGGCCAAATTTTGAGAAAAATAAAAATCATTTCTAAACAAAAATCGACGTTTAGTTAATATTTATCCAAATAGATGACGCTCTGATATCTATAAAGTTCATTTGAACAATAAAGATATGTCTATTATGATGCATTAGCGCGCCATCTGTTATCAAAATTTGAAACTATTATAGACAGGTATGATTCTTTTTAAAATAAAACAATTTCTACTACCCTTACTGCAATGGAAAAATTAGTGGGAAGGCCTGGCTCATCAGTGGTGACCCTCCCAGCGGTTTCACTACTGATGAGCCAGGCTTCCCATTAATATTTCCTTTGCAATAAGGGCAGTAGAAATTGTTTTATTTTAAAAAGAATCATACGCGTCTATAATAGTTTCGAATAAAAATATGTCTATTTATTTATATCAATGAATAAACCACCACATCAGATAACTCGAACAGAAGCCTATCTATTATATACCGTATATATATAATATTTTATCTAAAGAAATTCCATGAAAGTAATCCAGACAATAAAGTAGCCCACAAGACACAATTATTTGAAGATATATTAATCTCCCAAAATATTTTCTTAGAAACTCAGCTCATCAAGGATCTTTTGTTTCACAGAGAGTCTTAACAAGTATTTTTTAAACTAATCTCTCTCGTCTGCCCTGATGAGACGATCAAAAATGAACCAAAAGAACTTGAAGACAAGACTCTGGGAGATAAAAAATGACAATAAAAAAATAGAAAGTAGTTCTAACTAAGTCGACAAGAGATAAAAGAAATATTTACGTAGAAAAAATTACAGATTTTTATGTTGCAATTTTTAGATGGCTATTTATTTTGAGATATTTAACATTAAATTAATTTATTTATATGAAAAAATCAAATATTAATTGTTACTTTTGGTGTTTATTTGTTGAAGATTCAATATATTATCTATATATATATATATATATAAATTAATGTTTGTATGTTTGTTTGTTTGTATGTCCGGTTTACAAATTCGCAGTAGTTCACTAATTCAAACCAAAATATCCATATATAGGTAAAAAATACGGAGAAGACGATAGGCTATTTTAAAAAATATATAAATCAATTATTGAAACTATATATTCAAATTATTCTACTTAGCTCACGAACAGCGCCCTCTATCAAAGATTAGATTAAATTATGCTGATGCAAACAAATAGGTAATGCTAATAACAAACAATTATAAAAAAAATCTTATCTAAATATATATCACTCGGGTAGATATGCACACGGGTCAATCCCGGGGCAAAGCCCGGGTCACCCGTCTAGTTTTGAATAAAATCAAGCATTGATTCCAGTATGTATTGTTTAAAAATGATGTCTTCAAAGATCCAAGATTTGCCTTTTTATTGAAAAGGTATTCTAAGGATTGCTATATTGTTTTATAAAGATATGTTTATATAAATATTTTTCTGTAGTTACTAGCTGGCTTCGCCTGAGTTATACCTTTGTGATTGTTTACACATCTAATAATAATGATTTAATAAATTAAGAAAATAAAAAAATGCATTTCGTTATCGTGAAACTGAAAGTTGTTGATGGCTTGCGCCATCTATCGGAATAAATATCAACTATTCATTGATTATTAATTTTTACAGAATTAGCCATCCATTCTAGATTAATCAAGAAAAGCTAACCACATACGCGTTTCGGGCTGTTGGCCTTTGTCAACGTGGTGCAAGCTGATTTAATAAATGTTAATTTTGAAATTAATTAATTATTTTTAGTTTTAGTAGTATTTATATGAATAGTTATTATATATTATCATAATATAAATTTTCTGACAAATAATGAGCAAATTAGTTTGTTATTAGGCTAAATTGCATTGACTATTTTTTTTTAAATTATCCATAGTATACACGTGGTACAGACTATGATAATCATGATGTGGGGCAGTAAGCGACTCCTTCTACTGTAAGTGAACAATTCGACTTTTACGCTTACAAATGTGCCAGAGTCCCGTTTGGTTACATGCACTCGCTGGTGGGGTTAGACTTTTGCTCTAATCGGTGGCCATTGGAGATTTTTTTTTATTCAGAAAAAGCTCTCCAATGCGGGATTCGATCCTGGGTTTTAGCTATCGAAAACCAACGGTTTAGACTACCCTTTCACCGACCCCGTTGTTGCATAGACATAAATGGCCTATATGTAAATTTATATTTTCAGTTCCCTACATGCGAAGTGTTTATTAATGATGAATTCAGTAGGATTTGTGGGGAAACATAGCAAGCTTCCTTTGAGACTATCATTTCTACAGTTAATACTGTACTTGATAGATTGGATCAGTTGTTAGAAATGCCACTGGCCAACAAAAAACATTAATTATAGGGCGATAACGTGCCATCTTATAAGAAATGGAAGCATTAAAGCACGAATGTTTCTTTTTAAATAAAAAATAAACTTATACTGCTCCTACTGCGATGAAAAATAATATTGAGAGAGCTGGGCTCATCAGTAGTGAACCCTCCCAGCGGTTTCTCCAATTTAATCTACCAAACCGCTATTCCCAGAGCTTTAACACTGTATTTGACGATTATACCGTCTTAAAGCTTTGAGAAGCGGTTTGGTAGATTAAATTGGCGAAACCGCTGGGAGGGTTCACCACTGATGAACCAAACCCTCCCAAAATAGTTTTAATCGCAGTAGGAGCAGTATAAGTTTATTTTTTATTTAAAAAGAAACATTCGTGCTTTCATTACTTTCTATCAGATTCCATTCTCAAGGTTCAATATTGTCATATCATATGTTGAAGATTCTTTATCACCTTCGGCTATGTTCCTATTCTAATGGTACAGAGTTCAACTCAATTTTAAATTAACCACAACGGTGAAGAAAATACAGTCTTGTTCCAATATAACTTTATTAGGTACTTTTCAAAAAGAACAACCTATTTTATGTTATTTACATGAGAAATATGAACAGGTTATTCACAGAAAAAAAGTATACAGTGCGGGATTCGATCCCGGTTCATGACTGTCGGGAATCGATGGTTTTAACGACTCATCCCTTGAAGACACTGTGGTTTCAGCAGTAGTAGGTCAATATTTTATTAATGTCGAAGCGAAAGTCAATTAGAATAAATATTTATAATATAATCAATCAATTTTAGAAGTAATTAATGTTAAGTAGAGTATAGGGGGTCGGTGGAAGGATTGCCTAAACCGTTGGTTTTCGACCGCTACGACCCAGGTTCGATTCCCGCATTGGAGCACTTTTTTTCTGTTTAAAAAAATATTCTCCAATGGCCCCCGATTCTTGCAGAGAGTCCAACCTCACCAGCGAGTGCAAGTAAGCAAACGGGGCTCTGGAACATTTGTAAGTGCAATGTCGAACTGCTTTTCACATGTCTAGACATTTGGTGTACTTACAGTAAAAGCAGCCGCCTACTTCTACCCAACCTGAATATCATGGCCTGTACCAAAGATGATTCAAATAATGAGTAGATTCTGAAAATTAAATTACATGTATATAATATTTTAAAAATATATGAAAAGGTCAGGTACTGGTATTAAAATTTAAAAAAATGCATATCCTGACCAGGAGCACATGAATTTTCAGATGGCAGAGAGCAATCTTGTGGAACAGAAACAACTAAACTTTGATTTAGTCTTTTCCCTAATATTTGGCCAACCCAATTTCTCGATAAATCAAGAAAAGCCATCTACGAACGCGTTTCTTGTTGTTGTCGCTCGTCAGCGTGGAGTTGGCTGTATTAGTTCGTAATTAGACGAAATTGTATTGACTATTTTTTTTAATTATCCATAGTACACGTGGTACAGACCATGATAATTATGATGTGGGATAGTAAGAGACTCCTTCTACTGTAAGTGAACCATATGTCTACATATGTGAACGTTTAGTTGATTTCCGTTCCACTAGATGGCGCTCTGCCATCTAAAAAGCTCATGTGAACGTTAGTCACACACAGGATATGCTTTTTTAAAATACCAAAACCTGACCCTTCTATTCTTTTTCTTGGTTGGTTTTTAACATAAATATTGTTATTGTTGAATGACCAATTATATGTTATATAGAGAGTGATAAATAGAAGAATTATATAGAATTTGAGGAAAAAAATCAAAATTTTGTTATTTGTATTTGTCAAGAATTGTATAGAATAAACACATGACAACAACACACCATCCATATAAATGAAATTATATACGTATTATACACGTTTTATTTTTCCTTTTTAATATAAAACAAAATTTCTACTGTTTTATCACTTTGAAATCGACAAAGCGGTCTGGTATATTAAACTGGCAAAACCGCTAGCAGGATTTAACACTGATGAGTGGGTACCTTCCAATATATTTTCATCGAATTATAGACAGTAAGAAATTCATTTTATTTGAAAAAGAAAAAAAAATCGCGCATACAATTTTTATTTCGTTTATTATTTAGGATAATTAAGCGCAGCGTATGCATAATATCTCTAGACATTCTATTTAATTAATAAGGAACCCCATAACAAAAAATAATATCGATGAATCTTCATACAATAGAAAGAATTTCATCTACTTCATAGAATACAAAGAATGTCATTGTTGTGGTGTCCAATGAAGAGCCTTAAATGTCTCCATGTATCTCTATCACAGCAGTCGCAATGTCCTCTATCTTCGGTGTGTGAAACTGCTGCTCTGGGTCCATGTCAATTATCTGTTGTTCTTGTCGTGTCCAATGAAGAGCCCCAAATGTATCAATGCATCTCTATCACAGCAGTCGCAATGTCCTCTATCTTCGGTGTGTGAAACTGCTGCTCTGGGTCCATGTCAATTATCTGTTGTTCTTGTCGTGTCCAATGAAGAGCCCCAAATGTATCAATGCATCTCTATCACAGCAGTCGCAATGTCCTCTATCTTTGGTGTGTGAAACTGCTGCTCTGGGTCCATGTCAATTATCTGTTGTTGTTGTTGTTGTCGTGCCCAATGAGCAGATGTCTCCGTAAATCTCTATCACAGCAGTCACAGTGTTCTCTATCTTGGGTGTGTAAAGCTGCTGTTCTGAGTACATGCCAATTATCTGCAAGGTTGCAGTCATTACTGGGCATGAGAATATGTGGGTAGGTGTTAGTTCCACACCAGGACAGTTGTTGCATGTCCTATAGGTTCTTGTGCCATCTGGATGTATTATCATTCTTTTATAATGTTTCATTCTGAGTCTTGTTATTGTTTTTGTAATCTTTCTCCCAGAGTTTTTTTTCGAATATTTGATCTTTCCTTATCTTCTTTTAATACAAAGAATTTAAGATCGACTATGTAGGCGAGACTGTGGAAGATGTGTAAAAACCAGAATATACGAACATAATCGCATTATTACTAACCATGTTATAAAATTTTAATATTCCAACATATAAGTAAAACAGACCCTCCTTCAACTTATCTGAACTACGAATCCATCACTCCAACATCCCCAATAAACAACAAAGAGTAGTCATGGAGTCCTTTATATCCAGAAAATGCAACAGCATTAACAGAAGACAGGACCTTGCCGAAGTCTATGAAATAATTTTTCCAGAACCAAATACCAATTTACCCTTATGGAAAATAATCTCTAAAGGTCGACGGTGAAACAGGAGTCGCTCTCTCTCTTTTGAAAGAATACCAGACACTATCTACAATATACGCATGGCCCCTGCGCAAGGATGACACGCAAAATCGTGAAGCATTCCATATCTACAATATACGAAATTATAGCTTTAAAGATGCAAAACTGCAAAACGAATTGAATTTGAAAGAATATATAAATCTTTTGATTTTTTTCTAACCCGAAAAAAATATAAATATATTAAATATATTCTTAGAAGAAACACACCTCCGGTTGGTTTAATATTCTTTTCAATTCTCTATAGTGCTGAAGATCTTTAGAAAAGTATAAATTATTATTCCTTTAATTTTAATGAGCTGAAAGCTGAAATGAGCTGAATATGAACCATTTTTACAAAGGAAGTACAAAGATACGAGAATATTTACCTAACTTAACTTATCTAACCAAAATCTCTCAGTTACGGTCACGTTATATGCCAAATGATATTTTACATAAATTATCTTTTAATTAAATAAAAATATTTTAGAATTAAGACAAATATATGAGTAATTTGAAAGATAATTTAATCGTATAATAAAAAGGATAAGTTTCTGATTTTGTCGCTATAGTGACATCTTTGTTCTTCTCGAACTACTTAACTGTTTGTTTCAATAATATTTTTTAATAAACTGATGGTCGTGGAGTATTTGTTTACTGCTCGTTGAATATCCCTGAATAGTGTGTTTACAAAATTAATACTAATAGGATAAAATAAATAATGGTTTTCATAATTTGCCTCTAAGTCTGCAAGATAGGTAAAAAGAGTTGCTGTCGTTTCTTGGCTATTCAGGGGGCACCGCATTGGAAGTGACAGTCAGACTCTGTCCCCTTATTTTTCATAATTTGCTTCCCACAATGCACCATCTGTAGGACCAAAGAAGTCTCACCAGGACCACCTTTCGGAATGTATGGGAGCCTCAAGACAGAACCCAAACCCTACCAAAATTGTAAATTTGATCTATGAAATTAGTCTCCATGACTTTGTATAATTATACAATGGATAATAAAATATAATAATAAATGGCTTCACGAATTTAGATATTATTTAGTATGCAATAATATCCTATAAAATGCTTATTAAATTGTAATATTTAAAATTAATTTCGTACTCTGCTTAAATATATGAGGCATAATGCTTATCCTAAGTACACCCGGTACAAGCCATGGTGGGCAGTTAGCGACTATCTATTTACTAGAAATACACCACATGTATACACAGGTAGAAAGAAGTTCGAATTTTGTTTTTAAAATATACTGGGATTCATTTTAAACTTATTGCTGGGGCTGGAAAATGAAGATGAACTAATATTGAACTTTTAATGAAAAGAAGAAGGGCTATATGCGGAACTCGATTACGGGGTTTCGAAGGTGTGCATTATTCACCATCAACTCGCCTTTATAGAGCATAACATAGTTATATATACACTCATGGACAACACTTGAGGAGGTTGTTAGCTCAGAGAATGCTTCTTCGTTAAGAACCTGGTAAGAGCTGTTTAAACGATCACAATCTGGATATTTTTACTCAACGACAAGGAACACGAAAAGACGCCAAAAAAGTTAGAGGATGGGGAAATTTAAGCATTATCAGATTAAGACGATTCTAAAACACAAGAACAGTTAGCGGCTTCTCTCAACGTCACTCGACAGGCTGTTTCACTTCGTATTTGATGGTGGGGGAAAGATCCTGAAGGAAGGAAACTGGTTGCCTCAAATTGAGTGAAAAGAACAAGGAACATTAAAGAACGATATCTGAAATCCGGCAGGAAGGATTTCAAAGAAAGTCTTTTCTTCATAGTATTGTGACTTGGGATGAAAGAATTGGTTATCTTGACAATCCGAAGTGCAAGAAATCATGGGTAATCCCAGGACAGCCGACAACTATGACGGCCAAACCCAATATGCACGGCAAGAAGGATCTGTACATCTGGTGGTACCAACAGGGCATACCTCACTACAAACCTCGGCAACCAGGCCAAACAGTCACTGCTCATCGCCATCAACAATAATTGACGCAGTTACGCCAAGAATGCGCAGTGAAACTATCAGAATGGGCGTAACGACATGGAAAGATAACACTGCTTCATGACAACGTAAGGCTACATGTCGAACAATCGGTATACGATACCCTGAAAGACTTCAAATGGGAAGTCTTACCCCACCCACCATACTCTTCAGACATCGCTTCATTGGATTATCATCTCTTCCGGTCGATGGCACATGGGCTGACTGACCAGCGCTTCCAGAATCACGTAGAAGTTAAAAATTGGTTTGATGAATGGATTGCCTCGAAACCAAAACCGTTTTTTATGATGGCATCCATTAACTACCCAAATTATAAAATAATGTTTTAACAATGGAAATGATTTTTAAAAAATGTCTAGCATAATTTTGTTTCAATTTCATTAGATTTTCTAACCTGAGAATAAACGTGTGGAATCATACTTGTGCACCCAATAAAACAAGCAAGTAAGCTCTCAAGCCAAATCGCTCTCTTCAACCTGCTTATCCTAAAGGTAAATTGGAATATGTGATTTGTTTACAAAAAGATGAAACCGAAACCAAAATTCCTCAATTCGAAACTGAGAATATCGCTTTGCAAATATTTATTTAAAAGCTGATTCGGATAACCCGAGCTTTACATTATTTCATATATAATTTTATCATTTCTAATATATATCTTCAGAAATACTTCACAAAGCAGCCTACAGATGGCGGTCTTTGAGTTTATAAAGTCTGAAGCAGCGACATCTGGCGGTCGACTTTATAAAATAGTTTGTTCTAGGAAATATATTTTAAATTAAATAATATCTTCTGTATAACATATATATATGTGGTAATTTAAGAATTATAAACACCTGTGTAAATACTCACCACCTCTTCTTACACTCCCTACTCTAATATGGACTTTTAATCATTGTACCCAATCCTCCTTTAATCAATTTAACTTTGTATGTATCGTTTTTGTGTGTTCAATTAAATAAAGAGGTACATCTAAAGGGAACGTAGAAACCAAAAGGGCTTACCTCGCAGACAATGAGGTCAATCGTCCCGCCAACGCGGCGCCAGACGTCCGATAAGGTCAAGGCTTACCCCGCAAACATGAGGTCAACCGTCTCGACAATGCGGCGCCAGACGTCCGATGACGTCAGGGCTTACCCCGCAAACATGAGGTCAACCGTCTCGACAATGCGGCGCCAGACGTCCGATGACGTCAGGGCTTACCCCGCAGCCAATGAGGTCAATCGTCCCGCCATGGCACCAAACGTCCGATGACGTCAGGGCTTACCCCGCAAACATGAGGTCAACCGTCTCGACATGCGGCGCCAGACGTCCGGTGACGTAACACTTGAGCATATAAAAAGGGCTTGCTCCGCAGCCAGTCAGTCAGTTCAGCAGATGCCAGATAGCAGCAGCAGACAGACCGTTAGTGGATGGCCCGCCGGCCGCAACTTGGTCTCTGCGTTCTCCCTCTCTGATGCATCGGGTTCCCCTGTGATTCGTCTCTGTGTGCTTTACCACTCACCACCATCACGACTGCGCAATCATCATCTTTCCCCACGACTCAATACAATAGACCAGACTACCGAATTACCACATATATATATATATATATATATATATATATATTAAAAACGAAAGAAAAAAAAGATAAAAAGATCAGGTGTTGAAATCAATATTAAGAATGGCATATCCTGACCAAGAGCACATGTGCTTTACAGAAGGCAGAGCGCCATCTGGTGGAACAGAAATCAACTAAACATTGATTTAGCCTGTTCCCTGATATTTGGCTAACCTAATTTCTTGATAAATCAAAAGCGTTCTGCCATCTAAAAAGCATATGTGCTTTTGACCAGGATATCCTTTCATTATTTTTATTTATTTTATTTTTTCTATCGTTTTCTCATATATATATATATATTGAGAAAAAGGGCATTTCCTGATCTTGCAACTTAAAGTTGCTGATGGCTTGCGCCATCTATCGGAATAAATATCAACCAATCGTCGATTTTAATTTATTCCAGAATTGGCCAAATACCCATTTTTGATTAATCAAGAAAAGCTAACCACGTACGCGTTTCGGGCTATTGGCTCTCATCAGCGTCAGAAGCTGTACCTCAACGACCAAAAATAGCTGGTCTTTGGAGCATCTTAAAACATGAAACAGGTATTTAGGCCGGAAGGGCGTGAGAACGCCAATCAATGTGAAAAATAGTACAAAGATGAAAGTAGAAATTCACTTGTTATTTCATATATATTATATAATCTAAAATACAAATATTTTATTTTTTTTTTTAAAACATATATTTTATTTTTTCATTCATTGACTGTTCTGCATTTTTGACCATATATTAAAAAAAATATCACTTTTAATTATTATTGTTGTAAATATGTATATTTAACCCTATCAATCTTTTATCCACGATTATAGAATTCATTATATAAATTCTATATTCCTGTGATATATATAATTTATGTATATTTTTACTTCAAGAGATTCAAAATAAAAATCTGCTTGAAAGGTAAATAATTATCTTCACTTTTCCACGACTGCACCTCTTTTCAACAATCAAACACACAAAAAAATTCTAATCTATAACATATATATATTGAAAAACAATTTTCAAAATACCCATTTCTTTGGAAACCTCTAGGACCATATTTTGGGCGTAGAGGTACAGTCTGCACCACTCTGACGAGGGCCAACAGCCCGAAACGTGTTCGTGGATGACTTTTCTTGATTTATCAAGAAATTGTATTGGCCATATATCACGGAACAAGTTAAATAAACGCTTAGTTTATTTTTGTTCCGCTAGATGGTGCTCTGCCATCTAAAAATGTTCGTGTGAGCCTGGACAGGATATGTCTCTTTTATTTATATATACTAGCAAATTAAGCGCGCCTTACGTCGCTCTAATAAAAGAAATTAAAGCACATACAATCCTGCCTTCTTCACAGACATAATAACATTTATGAAGAAAATCACACAAACAAAAACGAATATATCGAATATAAAGTTATAAGTCAAAAAACATTCTAATATTTTAATATATATTGCATTTATAATTATATTATATAATTATATTATTCTTACTATATTTTATTTAGTGTGTACTCTCAGTTGTACTCTCACGGCATAATATCAACATTTTATAGTATAGTGTAAAAATGTATAGTGTAAAAATGCAAAAAATACGTTACACTATAATATAACACTATATACACTATAATATAACAATGTGACATAGATCAATAAGTTTAAAATTACAATATTCGATATATATTGAAATTTTATTCTATTTTATTTTAAGCGTCTATTTTGAATATTAACTAAATATCGAATAAAGAATATAAATATATGTTTGTAAATAGGCATATTTAATATAAGCAATATTAAAATAGCCAATTTCTGGCGTAATTAAATATTGGTGTATAAAATAGAATATTAAAAAATATATGAAAAATGACCTTAACAAAATAAAAACGCTCGGCCATTGATTGAAATAAAACGAAATAATTTGATATATAAATATTCGTAATTAATTCGTAATCACATATTTGATAATATTCATAATTTACACTTTAAATACTTTCATACTTGCCTTCTCTTTTCTAATTTTTATAGTCTAAATATTTAAATGCGTACTTTTCATTTTAGTAAATCATTTTACACCATTTTACACCGTTTTTATATTGTTAAGGTCATTTTTCATATTTTTTATATTTTAAGATTATCTATAATATCTAATTATCAATGCGCAAAAAATGTCTGTTTGTCTGCATGTATGTTTGTTCCCTAACTACTCTCTTAATATTCTATTTTATACGCCAATATTTAAATACGTCAGAAATTGTCTATATATATTGAAAAATGTTATTAAAGTGTAAAATGATTTACTAAAATGAAAAATGTCGTCGTTAAAAGTACGCATTTAAATATTAAAAATTAGAAAAGAGAAGGCAAGTATGAAAAGTATTTAAAGTGTAAATTATGAATATTATCAAATATTTTATTTTAAAATCAAATATAATTATATTTAATTATTATATTTAAATTACGAATTAAATTAAAAATTTAAAAATTTAACTAACAAATTTAAATTACGAATATTTATATAGCAAATTATTTCGTTTTATTTCAATCAATGGCCGAGCGTGTCGCTAACGTCGAGCTAAATGCGTATTTTTGCTAACTGCGTTATTTTTAAAAGTTTAAATATAATTTTGAAGTTACCTGAATAATTCCGGGACTATATGTAATATGTATACGAAATATTGTCGTATAAAATAAAATATTAAGAGAGGAGTTAGGGAACAAACAAACAAACAAACAAACAAACATCCAAACATTTTTTGCGCTTTAATAATATATATATAATGTTTCCTCGTTTAACTTGAAGTGTTACATAACAATTCTAAATAAATCCTAAATGGATATTTTCTTATATTACAGACACACACTCTGGGAGTAAATAAACTAAATCTTTTTGCTTCAATTCAAAGAGTGAAAAAGTCAAATATTTAACAAAAAAAAATGGAAAAAAAATTTCCCTTCATAAATGACACCATCATTAGATTTAATGGGCTTTCTAGAAAACGGAAAAGATAATGTGCATTGGTGTTAGAAGTCAAAAACGTTAAATATTATTATTATCATTACTATAACAGCCTCCTCTTAACTATTCTTCTTTTCATAAAACTCTCAACTATTATTTCTGAGGAAGAAAAATAGAGACAATAACTATTAATTTTAATATCTAACAAAATAAAGAAAAAAAACAATAAATCAAACAATTCCTGCATTCATTTAGAGATAAAAAATTAAAATAATTATTACTTTGAAAAAGAGCGAAAAAAAGGAAAAAATTTGATTTTAAAAAATAAATGTATTTTTTCAGTTAAAATAATTAAGGTAAATAATGGTTTGACATTTTAAAAAGGTTTACTAATGTGATAAGGATTTGAAAATTAATTGTTTGAGGTTCTGCGTCATTGAAAAATTACAGGCTATGCAAATTAAAATATTCCGAACCAAGTGTTTCCATCAATTTCCATTTTAGTCCCCTCCTCTGGCATCCTAGAAGTATGTTGCTATTTAAAAGCGATTTCTAACTTAAATTACCTCCTATCTATTATGGCTCTATTCTCTTGTAATCAATTAAACTGATTAATTGTAATAGTTTAGAGGCATTAATTGTTTGTTTGTGATAGTTAATGATGAGGTTTCTGTTCTATATTTGTTATAATACAATATAATGTGGCTTATTATTGTAGACGTTTGACAATTATATCGCGAATGTTTCTTTTGAACGAAAATTCGAAATTTATTTTAAGGTGAAATAACGACTATTTCTATCCTTAGAGATGAAGTATAAAAGGATGAATTGTGAAGAGTAATGATGTAAATCATGAATAATGAGTAACGGGAAAATAAAAGTGTCTAGGGATGGGAACCTGGGCACTTTTATTTTTCCGTTTAAAATGAATATATGTTGTAATGTAGTTTATTGTTATCCTGTTGGATGAATGCAGTGTGGCATGTTGGTTGCAGTCGTGGTGGCCACAATGTTTAGAGTGGGTTCAGGCGTGATTGGGATTACACAAAAGGACAAGGCATGTTGGATGTCACCATAGAGATGGCGAGAGAGTAAGTGTAGTCGACACAGGTCAGGGGAGAACTGTCTAGAGGGGTTTATCAATCGTGTCACAAAGCGGACTAATCTGTTTGCGCAAGAAGGGGGCATACTCGACTTGTTTTTCGGACCGTTTTCCTGCTTTCCGGCGCCGACTGTAACTCACTCGATATTATTTGGCACTTTGGCAATTACATATACATCTATACAATACATGGAGACATAGATATATATTGGAATATATTACAACATATATATTAATCTAATATGTAAATACGAACTATATAATTCATGAACTATTCTATCTACAATCATTCTAATATAAAATGTTCCACCTTTGAAAAAGTTGAAATTTGGAAGCGTTTCAAAGTTCCCCTGGGGTCAGCCATGTTTTCTACAAGTTACTTGATGGTCCCATGGGTATCTGGTCACACAGGAAATCATCTCACCGGGTTGCTGGATAGTTTTATTCTATTTTAAATTTTTCGAGAAAGATTCTCCTTCCGCGCCTAAAAGCTTTTCCTATTTTCTATATTTGGTTACATTCAAATCGAATTTAGAAAACGATTTTAACATGCATTTTCGATCATAAAACTAAGTTTGTTCTGCATTATGAGAAAGGAGTCTGTGGAAGTATGGTCTAAATCGTTGGTTTTCAACCGCTACGACTTGGGTTCGATTCCCGCATTGGGCACGTTTTTTTTTTCTGATTTGAAAAATGCTCCAATGACCCCCGATTCTTGTAAAAGTCCAACCTCACCAACGAGTGCAAGTAACCAATCGGGGCTGTGGCATATTTGTAAGTTCAAAGTCGAACTGTTTTTCACATGTGTAGACATGTGGTTTACTTACAGTAAAAGCAGTCGCCTTCTTCTACCCACCATGATTATCATGGCCTGTACCACGTGTACTAAGGTTAAGCAAAAAAAAAAAAAAGAGTAAAAATACGAAGGCGATAGGTTTATGTATTTATAAATCGGTTTACAAGCTTTCAATTCTTCAAATGGTATGCAATTATAAGTATAGATGATATAAAAATGACCATATATACATACCCGCATCAATAAATTTGCATAAATTATCATTTGTTGGTTGGAAGTTGATTCATAGAAAAAACACAGCCACATTAACCAATGATATATTTAACTCCCGGCGTTTCAGTGACTTCCTGTCACTCTCTTCAGTGGAATGATTACTCTCAATCCTAGTTTTACTTATATACATACACGATCATGTATGTAGATAAGTAGAAATAGGATTCAAAGTAATCATTCCCCTGAAGAGAGTGACAGGAAGTCACTGAAACGTCGGGAGTTAAATAAATCATTGGTTAATGTGGTTATATTTTCTCTGAAATTTACATAAATTATACGAAAATGTTTCTGTATAATAGAATATGTAAAGTATTTATGCAAATAATTATATAAAATTTGTGATAATTACTTTTTATTGTGTTTTTATGATGAAAAAAAAACACCAACTAGTATCTCTATATATATCTTACTATAACTAATAGTAGTGGTGTCTTGTCCTAATTATTAATAGTGTCACATGGATGACAAGGCCAAGATACCAGAGTAAAGTTGGGGAAAGAGGGGTGGACTCTAGCTGCCCCCGCTGCCATGTGGCAGGCGCCAAAAACAGCATTCCTGTGGGGGGGAGGACAGAGTCTGGTTACATCTGCGGCAAGGAGAAGACGTGGTGACTTTCCTCCGGGCGTGTGGATGATCCTGCAAGGCGGTGCCAGGAGAGCCTGACATCGGAACGGTCTACAAGACGGTGTAGTCCAGGCTGGACGTGTATAGTGTGAAGCGGAACGCTTCACAAAAGGACGTCCACGGCGCCAAGAATTCTTCTGACGGGGAGGTTGAAGGCAAGTCCCACTGTTGTATTCCTTCTGTTAAGTGAGATAGAATAAAGCGCTAACTTTAGCTGCAATCCCTTCGAACTCACATGTGTATCTTTGTGGCTTACTGAGTAGACAAAGTACACGAATAGCGTCTGGGTACGACGCAACAATAGTAAAGGTATTAAATGGGCAGCCTTATTTTTCTAATTAAGAGGGAAAAAAGGCATCTCCTTATCGTGTAACTTAAAGTTGCTGATGGCTTGCACCATCTATCGGAATAAATATCCTTTATTCGTTTATTATTAATTATTCCAGAATTAGCCAAATAACCATTTTCTTGAATGATCAAGAATAGGTATTTTGCCAATTATGGACTCATTAAAAATCAACGAATAGTTGATATTTATTCCGATAGATGGCAAAATCCATCAGCAACTTTAAGGTTGCGCGATGAGAAGATGCCTTTTTTTTCTTAACTTATGCACCTTATCGTAGTAAAATATCACATTTGTAGTATTTTTTTTTATTTTAAAAATATTTTTATGTGAGCATATATAAACAAATGAGATAAAAATATAAAATGAATCGACTATAAATAACAAGAGAGCTGTTCATCTTATAAATCAGAGCTTTTTTTGTTAATCAACCAGGCGCACGGTATTAGAGTATTTGCGCCCTATTACAGAGAGTAAACAAACAAAACCACAAACAAATTAAAACTTAGAATTAAATATTTCTTCTTAAAAATAAAGATACTTCGGCCAGTAAATCTTTTTATTATCTCGACGATTCGACAAATATCTTTAGTCCTCGTTGGAAGCGAACAAAAATTTAAACATTTGGAAAAGTTTCACTGGCCGAAGTATCTTTAATCTTAAGAAATATGAATCCCGGCCAGGCAATCTCTATCTTTACGATAAATTTTCTGGATTTATTTATTTTAGTTGAGTTAAATATTAGCTTAATATACTAGACAAGGGATCTGGTTTTTCCCCTGTCCCTTTAGAGTGCTTTTCAATGCTCATAGAAATATTGTTTTATCATGGCTTCTATTAATGATAATTACTAGGGGCGTTCCAATAGTAATGCTTGTTTGCCCATAACTCGAAAAATATTAACCTATATTATTCAAATTTCAATGTTTTATCTAATAATTATCCATTTTGTTTATGAATATCTTAAGTAGAAGTATGGAATTAAGACCGAAACAAAAAGCCGTTATTGAGATTTTTGGAAATTGAGGGATGTTGGGTTTCAGATATTAGCCAGACACTGAAAAATGTAAACAAAGAAGCCACAATTTATGTAAGTAATGTGAGAAGATGGATGAAAAGCTCCCGAAATGGTGAGACTTCTTTGGATGACAAACCACGTAGTGAGAGGCCATCAACATCAACCAACTCTGAAAACGAAGACAAGGTTGATGACCTTATCTGAAATGATCGAAGATAACTATTAGAGAGTTGTGTTATATACTGAATATTGGATCTAATGTGATAGAAACATTGTTTGAACATCTAGGTTATAGATAAATATGTTCAAAATGGATTCCAAGAAAACTAACCCCTGATCAGCGTGATCACAGAGTTCAACTATGCCAAGAGCTACTGGATCTCTATGACACCCGAAAGGGCACTTCTTTTTTGAATATTCTGACTATAGGTGAAGCCAGGGCATTAAATTATGACCCAGAAACTAAGGCACTGTCATTAGAATGGCATGATTCCAGTTCACCTGAAAAAAATGTAAAGTGCAAATGTAATCCAAATAGGTGATGGTAATCTCTTTTGGGATATGCAAGATGTAATACTAATTGATTTTCTATAAGAAGGTAGCACTGTCAACAGCTCTCGCTACTTACTGACTTTACGATATATTAGGGAAGCTATTCGGAAAAAAAGAAGACCTGAGATTCCTCTCAAATTCCTCAAGTTTCAATCAAGTTTGAATCAAGACTTCAGAGGCTATTGGACAAATGGGATGGTCACTGTTTCCACAACCCCCATACAGCCCAGATTTGGCATCTTGTGACTTCTATTCATTCTCCTCAACGAAAGAAAGTCTGAAGAAACAAAGATTCGGAGAACTACAGGAAGATAAACGGGCCATAAAGACATGATTGATAAAACAACCTCCAGCATATTTTCAATCTTCCAATCTTATAGCGTCTTCTCTAATTGATTCTCGTAGCCAGAGAGACGTGGTTGCTATATTTAATCATGAATTATTAATTGCTGATGTTGATTATTTTGAGGATACATGAGTATATTTGTGATATTGTTTTCAGTCATTTTATGACATTGCATTCATGGTAACAATAATAAAAATAGTTTTTAAAAAGTTATAATTAAGATTAAGGAATATAAAAGACATAATTAAGGAAGAAATACCTGATTTGAGGCGTAAATAAGAAAATAAAAGATTACATATTTACATATGAACAAAAAGATTTGAGCCGGCCAAGATGAAAGAAAAAATATCTTTATTTACGGGGCTGCTAACCAAAATGGTCAACGGGAAACAACAACAATATGTTTATATAGGGAAAACCGCGACATCTGGCGGTCGTCTTTACAGAGTAGTTTTGTATTCTATAACAATATAATTTTAAATTAGACAATTTCTACATAACATATATGTGTATGTTATGAATAATATTTTTGTTGTAAAGATAAAGAATTGAAAGGGTACATTCGGAATAATAGAAAAGTATATAGAGAAAATTATAAAACTATTTTAGAGGCGTATTATTCTTTTTAAAATAAAACAATTTCTACTGTCCTTACTGCGATGAAAAAATTAAAGGGAGGGCCTGGCTCATCAGTGGTGAACCCTCCCAGTGATGAGCCAGGCCCTCCCTTTAATTTTTTCATCGCAGTAAGGACAGTAGAAATTGTTTTATTTTAAAAAGAATAATACGCCTCTAAAATAGTTTTATAATTTGATAACAGATGGCGCTCTAGTACATCGTAACATTATAGTTCTAATAAAAGACACAATTTGATATTTGCGGAAGAGCGATTGCTCGAAGCATATTATATATTTATAATTATATTTAATTCTGCTGTCCTAAAAGCTTATGTCCATAGTTCTTCTAAAATACCCATTCCAAGATTCTTACAACGGTCACCTATAAAAGGAAGTTCCAAAAATGCAATATAACAGCGGTATGGTAGATTAAACTGGCGAAACCGCTGGGAGGGTTCACCACTGATGAGCCAGGCCCTCCCTTTAATTTTTTCATCGCAGTAAGGACAGTAGAAATTGTTTTATTTTAAAAAGAATAATACGCCTCTAAAATAGTTTTATAATTTGATAACAGATGGCGCTCTAGTACATCGTAACAATATAGAGAAAATATAATTATTTACTAACAAGTAGTATTTGAGGCACTTACTTATCAAGTAGTACTTGAAGAAAATTACACAACAAATATTTTCACACAATTATATAGAATTTATAAAATTTATTATATACACCCATACCTCGCTTTGCCTCGGAGTTACGTTCCAAAAAAAAACACGACGCAAAGTGAAAATAAAATTTTGATGGCATGGCGCAATCAAAAACAAAGGTGTTGTCATATTATAGGAAAAAAAAATTCAAAAAAAAAAAAATAAAGACTCTAATCCAAAACAACGCAACTTCGAAAATCTAACGACGCAGGGTGAAAATCAGTAAAAATTAAGCAGCGACGCAACTTCGAAAAAACGCAAAACGAAACGACGCAAAGCGAGGTATTGGTGTATTAGTGAATTTTAAAAATAGGTACTATACAGATTTGCAACAATTTAAAAAGTTGTATGTTCTGAAACAATGGTCAAAAATGTAAAATAGTCAATGAATGTTAAAATAAAATATATTTTTTAAAATTAAAAGTCAGATTTAAAAGAACATAGATTTGATACCGTTAATGCCATAAAGGAAAAATCGCTAAGCGTTTTGAGGGGCATTACTTCTGACGAATTTTCTGGGTGCTTCCGGAACTTGGAAAAAAGAATGAAACGCTGTATAGATTCCCTCGGACAGTATTTTGAGGAATATTAACCATTTTTGTATATATTCATCTAATAAATATTTTATGACCCAATTCCCAGAATTTGATGATCTTACCTTGTATATAGGGTTAGTGATAGTGGTGAAATAGAAGCATTACAGTAGAATCTTTCGTAAGAGACTATAGCCTAAAACATTGTTAAACTAGGTCTCTTCTGGAGGGGGGTCTCTCATCAGAGACTGACATGCCAGTACTAGCAATGAGGAGGTTTTTCAACCGCGTCAGAAAATACAGAGTTCTCTGTGGTCTATCATGGGTGACTACTGTAACAGGAGATAAAAATCCATCAATACATTACCTTCATAATCCTGTTTCATAACAGAATATGCAAATCAGCCTCAATATCGAAATAATTTGCATATACCGGGGTCAAAACTATGACAGTAACTCCTGAAATCTTTGTCGAATTTACAACCTAATAGGGTAATTATTCAAGAGACGTAGAGGGAAAGCAAACTCACGAACCTACATCTTAAAACTATGTTATTCATATAGAAATATGTAAATATATATTTTTATAGATTAATTTGCATACTTAATACATGAAGAAATATGATGCACTAGCGCGCCATCTGTTATCAAAATTCGAAACTATTTTAAAGGCGTAAGATTCTTTTTGATATTAAACAATTTCTACTGTCCTTACTGCAATGGAAAAATTAATGAGAGGGCCTGGCTCATCAGTGGTGAACCCCCAGTTTAATCGCCAGTTTAATCTACCATACCGCGGTTATATTGCATTTTTGGAACTTCCTTTTATAGTGATACTGTTGATAGACTCTACTGTTAGTGTACTACTGTTGATGAGCCAGGCCCTCTCATTAATTTTTCCATTGCAGTAAGAACAGTAGAAATTGTTTAATATCAAAAAGAATCTTACGCCTTTAAATAGTTTCGAATTATGAAGAAATATGTAAAAGAATGGAACGGTAGCAGACAAGTAGAAGATAAATAATATTTATTGATCTATAGGCAATACAACATGGTGGTGAACGTGTGGCGTGTCAGAAGAGAATTTCAAGCACATGGTCCAACGTTCATCAAACTTTCATCATCCATCTTCAGGTCCTTCAAGATGTTGAGGAGTCTTCTGAAGGTGTTATGTTTCATGGAGGTCTTGCGTGTGAGGACTCGAACTTGCTCTGATGGCACACAGACAGAATTATCGTACCTCAACACGAGCCATTTCATTTAAGACGAGGTAGAAAACTGTAGAGGTATTGGCGTTCCCTTAAGTCATTTATGGATGTGAGAGCTGGTGTCTAGGAAAAGAAGAAAGAAAAAGAATTGGAGCCTTAGAATATGGATATGTAGAAAGCTACCTAGGGTGCCATGTACAGATAAAAAGTCAAAAGTTTTAATCTTACATAAAATTAATCCTGTTATATTCCTATAATTCCAAATATTCACACACAGAATTTTCAAGACCATCGGTCTTATACAGATTCACCACAGGAAGAAAGGAAGCATAGATGGAGCTCCTATACTCCAGGCAGCGCAGAACCCAATAACAGTCTACAGGTCTGACGCATGTCCGGTGGCTACAGAATCTATCATGCATACGTCCTGAAGGCGGATCAGGCCAGTCATCGTGGAGGCCTTCACCATCATCAAGCGGCCCCCTGACCTGCAGAGCTGGATCTTCGGGCATGACCTGGAGGATGACTCCTCGGCCATCATGGCATCTGCCAAGACCCGCATCTACAAGCACTTACTGGGCCTGGAGATGCGAGGAGTCCAAGAAGACCCCCTCCTCGTCGAGAGGAAACCTTATCAAGGTGGTGGAGCCTCCCTTGCTCCCAAAATCATTGTACATTCTCATCATTTATATTATCATTATTTTTTTGTAAAAATTGACTAATTGTCAATAAATTCGTTTCAAATGTCAAGGTTAGCGTATCACTGAAAATGCTAGAGTGGAATCAGCCGCGTTCTAGTCTTCGCTTTCCTCAACCAAATGGAACACGATATTCGGCGATTCTATTAATCTCTTCCGAACGGTGACTGCGGACTTGAAGAATTTATATAAATAATTCCAAATAAGCAAACAAAGACTGACTTACATAGGACATATAATGAGAACAAATAGTTTGGGAAATATGTTGATATTAGTAATAATTGAAAGAATGACTAATGAGCTGGTCAAAAGGGGTCAAGAAAATACCGTAAGATCACTAGGTAAGCTGTGAGTGATGATCACTAACATGTCAAATTGGATTTATACATATAGTCTCTAAAAGTATAACTCTACATAATAAACGCTAATAACAAAACTTTAACACGATAATTTTGGATGTAAGACAATTGACAATTAGAATAATTTTATTCATATCTTGCAATACATGCAAAAGTACACAGTCTTTAATATTTTAAAAAGATAATTACATATAAATATATTTTAAATTTAAAAGGCATATATTGGATCAAAATATGATTTATTTCACCAAAATTTCAGTTGGCTGAACGCCAACCTTTTTCAAGTTATTATAACATGTATATATATTACTATTACTATGTTTTTTAACAAATAAATCAAACTTCTACTGTCCTTGCTGCGATGAAAAAATATATTGGGAGGGCTTAGCTCCTCAGTGGTGAACCATCCCAGCGGTTTCGCCAATTTAATCTACCAGACCGATTCTTTAGAGCCCTACTACTGTATTGGATCATTTTGCTTTTATATGCTACACTGAATGGTGGAATCTTTGGAATTCCCATTAGCCATTAGCAACCAATCGACGGGAAATGGTTCTGGTCGAGATGGAATGATCTAGGGTGTCTTGCACATGTTGCAGGATGGCGGTACAAGTGGCTTGTGGGGCCGCCACTGCTTGTCGAAGGATACGCCGATCCACACGTGCTGACGTCACTCTGGTTGCACCGACATTCCTATAAATTGCCACATTTCCTTGTTCCAACCATCTTCTCCACAGTCGGTGCACCGTGGACGCACCAAGGTGTGTATCAGCTGCGATTTGACGTATGGACCAACCTGCCCTTTTCAGTCCGATCACCATGCCCCTCGTAAAAGCGTCTGTCTGCTTGAACTGCCTCCGTTTACGATGACCTGGCATTCTCTGTTATTACACGTGTCATTTGACACAAGAACCCTTCCAGCGGTTTCGCCAATTTAATCTACCAGACCGATTCTTTAGAGCCCTACTACTGTATTGGATCATTTTGCTTTTATATGCTACACTGAATGGTGGAATCTTTGAAATTGTTTGTACAATGTATACTATCTACAATGAATATAGTACTTCTGCCACTGCTGTAGAGTTTGGTGGAGAATAACCAGCGGGTCTACAGCGACACCACGTAATTCGCGATTGAAAGATCAATTGTATCATTCAAATATTGCGGATGCTGTGGGAGGAGTGGCCATCAATATGTTGGCACCCAGAGCTCGAAGAATAAAAAAACAATATTTAAGAAAATGAAGGATAAAAGAAATCTACTAAGTAAGCTGATATGGTTAGAGATGTTCTTTAAGACAGAATGTCCTTTGAGAATTTCTGCATTTTCTCTCTGCTCCTAATAAATGCTATTTATTATAAGAATGGCTCTATCGGAAAATAACATTTTCTTCCTTCTATAGATCTCGTTTTGGTCTCTTCTTCACCAATATATAATATAGAATATTCAATATGATATATTAATCTTAGTTTTTATTATATATATTTTTTAATTAATTTTAAGGATTAATATTTTAACAGAGAGATATATAGTTAAGATTATTCAGTATTTATACTTCTCTCTATTTTTCATTCAAAATTATCATAAATATAAAGTGTTATTAAAAAATGATAGGAAAAAAATAAAAAGGTCAGGTGTTGATATTAAAAATAAAAATGGCATATCCTGACCAGGAACATATGTGCTTTACAGAAGTCAGAACGCCATCTGGTAGAACAGAAATCAACTAAACATTGATTTAGCCTGTTCTATGATATTTGACCAACCCAATTTCTTGATAAATCAAGAAAAGCCATTCACGAACGCGTTCTCCATACTACTCCACGCTGACGAGCGCCAACAGCGCGAAACGCATTCGTGGATGGCTTTTCTTTTTTATCAAGAAATTGGGTTGGCCAAATACCAGGGAATAGGCTAAATCAATGTTTAGTTTATTTCTGTTCCACCAGATGACGCTCTGCCTTCTGTAAATCACCTGTGCTCCTGGTCAGGAGAGAGAGAGATGCCATTTTTATTTTTAATATAGTAGTATATATCGAGCATTGCTAGATGCAAATATTATATATAATTCTACTGTACTAAAAACGTATGTCCATAGTTTGCTTAAATACCATTTCTGAGATTCCACCATTCAGTATAGCCTATATAAGCAGAATCATCCAATACAGTATTAGAGCTCTGAGAAGCGGTCTGGTAGATTAAATTGGCGAAACCGCTGAGAGGGTTCACCACTGATGAGCCAAGCCCTCCCAATATTTTTCCATCGCAGTAAGGACAGTTTAAGTTTGTTTATATTTAAAAAGAAACATTCATGATTTGATGCTTTCATTTCTTATATTAGTATATATTGATGTAAATGATTATTTCTCTATCATTTTTGTTAAAGATTTTTATGATGCATCAGCGCGCCTTCTGTTATCAAAATTGGAAACTATTTTAGACGCGTATGATTCTTTTAAAAATAAACAATTTCTACTACCCATACTGCAATAAGAGCAGAGGAAATTGTTTATTTTTAAAAAAGAATTATACGCGTCTATATTAATTTCCAAAATATGTATA
Organism: Cordylochernes scorpioides; assembly: GCA_030710605.1. NCBI lineage: Eukaryota > Metazoa > Arthropoda > Arachnida > Pseudoscorpiones > Chernetidae > Cordylochernes > Cordylochernes scorpioides. The sequence goes on from CP092876.1 coordinate 28,863,319, forward strand.
TAGAATTAACTTTATTATTTCTTTGTGTTTGTATGTAAAAGTTTACTTTCCTTGAGATATTCTAGGCAATTTGTTTAGATGATACATTTGATTGAAATGTTTATTTTTATTTCTGATTTATCATGAAAGAGCTTTTGTTTTCAATATTCTAAAATAATTAAGCAGTCAAAGAATATTCCAATAGATGATCCGATATGTTTATTCTGCTAGATGGTGCAATCCATCGGGAGAGTCGGCAATAGAATATATGAACACTAGAAAAATATTGAAAATAGGACAATATATATATAATATTCCAACATTTCAGAGAAACTGGCCAGACATTTGCAATAGATCAACCTCAGACAAGTACATTACAATAATTAAAGCAATAAATACCAAATATTAATCATTGAAGCAAGAATATCAATAAATTACAACAGTATCAATAGAAAATAGACCTACCAGAAATTTATGACATAATATACAACAACAAAAAGCCTTATTAAGACCTTTTAGTTTTATACAGATTCTCCGAGGAGAAATTTAGAATATATTCAGTAAAAAAGTAATAGCACCTTATAATGGTAATATGATATTTGTCATAATATATCCCAATAATATTTAATAGCATAAAAATTCCAATAGCATTTATAAATTATAGACACACACAATAATATGACTATAGTAAAGATAGAGGCTGCCTGGCCGGCACTAATAGTTCTTCAAATTAAAGATACTTCGGCCAGTAAATCTTTTTATTATCTCGACGTTTCAAAAAAATATTTTTTGTCGAAACTTAGGGATAATAAAGAGGATTTACTGGTCGAAGTATCTTTAATTTGAAGAACAATAATATGAATTAAAAATAATAAAATCAAACTTTAACACCAATAAAAGATAGAAAAATTTTGTCAGAAGGATATTAATCTATGAAAAGAAATATCAACTCTCCCGTTAAAATAAATTCTAAGTTCCATCTATTAAACGTCTTTGCAAAATGTTTTCCATTTCTCTGTTGTTCAGAGATCTGGCCGAACCACTCTACCAGCTCAACAACTCTTTAGAAATTTTATAGCTCAATCAATATTAAAAATAAATATACATCTTTACGTTATTTATTTTATTTAAATAATAATAAATAGCGTTAAAATGTCTCTTCGTTTTTAATATAGTTTCAATATTCGCTATTTTTTTAGATCTAGTTCAATTAATGCTATGCGCATCTCCTTAAATTGAAACCTTCCTTCATTACTGACAAA
>CP092876.1:28869646-28883036 GCA_030710605.1 Cordylochernes scorpioides
TGATTTTAGCGCCTGCCACATGGCAGCGGGGGCAGCTGGAGTCTACCCCTCTTTCCCCAACTTTACTCTGGTATCTTGGCCTTGTCATCCACGTTACAGTATTTCCATAATGGTAAACAAAGCAGGAAGACAATCCGGTGATGCTCTCCGTGACGGGGTTGGCCGGTTGTAGATCACGTGATCATAGGCCGACCACTGGCCATCACTTAACTCAATTAAGAACACAAGAAGACATCTCCTGCAAGCGTGAAACTAAAATTTGTTGATGACTTACTCCATTTGTCCAAATAAATATAAACTTTTAGTTATTTTTTTAATCATCCAAGAATTTTAAAATTCAACGATTATATATTTGATATTTATTCCGATAGATGGTACAAGCCATCAGCAACCTTTAGTTGCATAATCAGTTGATGTCGTTTTTGTGTTCTTAATTTATCCACCTGATTCCAGTACAGTTTCACTTTTGTTCTATTTTCACTTTAATTGTTCTCTATTTCATTGTAGCACACCACATTAATTTGAGAATAGGGAGGAATCCATAAATAGATCTTCAATTAAAAAGGCATATATTGGATCAAAATATAATTTATTTACCAATATTTGCCTTTTAAAATGGACATCACATTATATTTTTTAACACGTATGTATAGACCATGATAATCATGGTGGATAGTAAGTGACTGCTGTTAGTTGAATTGCATCTCATATGTCTATACATATAGAACCTAGTTCAAGTTTTGCATTGTTACGATGTGCCAAAATTCCGTTTGGTGGTGGTGTTGGTGTCTTGTCCATGGAGCAGATCAGATCGGTCCATACACCCTGATCACAATACCGGCCAACTGAGGTGCCTTGTTCGTATGGATATTATCTTCTGGATTGATGTCTGCCATATAGAGAACTGCAAGGTTGGCGGGCAACTGTATATAACTCCATTTGGTTACCTGCATTTGATGTTAGGGTCGGACTGGTGAAAGATTCGGGGGGCATTAAGGCAAAAAAAGTACTTAAGGCGAAATTCGATCTAGAGTCGTAGTAATCAACGGTGAGCACCAACCCCCTTTATATTAGCTAAAGAGAAGATGTTAGAAAAGAATAACGATAAATTATGAAAGCTATTACCTGATGAAACAATATATACTAATTTACAAAACTTAAAGAAGTAGGCTTTTGATGTCCCGGTCGTCTGTTTTTAAGGAGACAGAAGCAATTATATTCACGCTTGGATACATAGTGTGTTTTCAATAAAGGTCACTGTGAATCAAATATCTTTCAGTCACTGTCTAAATCCCGATATACATGCTAAAAGGTACAACTTCCTTAAGTTTTGTACATGAATGTATCTTTCAGAGTTATTGTCTGAATGCCGATATACATGCTGAAAGGCACAACTTCCTTAAGTTTTTTCCATGAGTGTATCTTTCAGAGTTATTGTCTCAATCCCGATATACATGCTGAAAGGTACAACTTCCTTGTCCATGAGTGTATCTTTCAGAGTTATTGTCTCAATCCCGATATACATGCTGAAAGGTACAACTTCCTTGTCAATGAATGTATCTTTCAGAGTTATTGTCTCAATTCCGATATACATACTGAAAGGTACAACTTCCTTGTCCATGAATGTGTATAGTAAAACAATTAAAAGATATGTTTTATCGTCAAATAACGATAGGTTTATATTAGTACAGTAATCTGTTGTTGTGTCACTGACCGAAGCTTCTAGTTTGCAAAGACGGGCAATAGATGGCGCTTAGGTTTAGCGTCTATTTTTACAAAAGAGATAACCGTTCTTTCTATATATATCAATTTGTGGAAAAAATATTATAGAAAAATAAAAAATAAAAAGCTCTGAGGTGTTGATTTTAAAAACAAATTAGGCATATCCTGACCACTGACGTACGTTTTTTAGATAGTAGACCTAGTGGAATCTGTTCCACTGAATCACGCTCTGCTATCTAAAAAACGCTTATTTTAGTGGCCAGGATATGTCTCTATTTTTTATATTGTTACAAAGTATTGATTATATCAGCAGAGTATTATTTTTTGTTTATATTTTGCTATACTCTGTACGCTTCCCTCTTTTTCTTATCTTTTGTTTATCATTCATAGTTTGTTATTGCCTGAAATAAATTGCTGTCCCATCCTGAAGTTTGTCTTCCCTAATTTTACACGTGGCATTTTGGTGGAGATGCTGGTTAAATTAGGGAAGACAAACTGAAGATCGCCGAGAAGACCTAGAGGCCATGGGTGCTGTGATCTACATTTTTAGATACTGGCTCCAGGATTCCACCGCCGTGCCAATGCCAAGACTTCCCTCGAAAATGACGATGTTCCTATAGACGATACGACAACAAAGCCGCTCTTCACGCCGCAAGAAAAGGGACGCAAAAGTACTAGGGACAAAGTTCCAAGACTTCGATGGAATCCTTGGCAGAAGCACGTCAGATCCATGTCAGTAACTACAATAATTGCTAGCTGGGGGTCACAGCTCCCGTAGGGAAGGAGCTATGTAACAAAGTATTTAATATTTTAGCAGAGTATTATTTTTTATGTTTATATTTTGCTATACTCTGTAAACTTCTCTCTTTTTTCTTTTATTTTGTTTATCACTCATAGTTTGTCCTTGCCTGAAATAAATTGTTGTTCCATCCTGAAGTTTGTCTTTCTTAATTTTCCAAGTGGCAATATTAATATCATATCACGGAAACATTATCCACATATATACTGTATAATTATATAAATACAAGAAAAAACTAATATCTAAAGTATCTTCATGTATTTAACTAAGGGTTTTTATAATTTCTTGTAAATTTCTGCAACCAAAGTTTCCATCAATTTGACTTGGTTGTCAATATTATTCGAATTGGCTCCACCAGATTTTGTATTGTCCAAACTCTTTTCCACTTCAAGAGATTTCATGAACTTGTGAGTGAGAAGATCCGAAATATTGAGGAGTTCTTTGTCATCCAGTTCAAACACGGAACATTTCTTGCTTTGCGAAAGATTAAACACTCTTTGAACGATCTCAGTTGCTTTCGAATAGGGGGTATCCATTCGGATAAGATTGGCAATCATATCTTGTGAGATATGATATGGTTTAACAGCCTTAGTAATTTCTTCTATGTTCGGTTCCAAATCCAGAAGCACATCTTTGGCACAAAGCAGGCATTCATTCATCTGATCAACAGTATCGTAAATGCCTATATTTACCAATTTAACATCTTTGTCATATGCTGACGGAATTCCTTTGAAAATTAACATAATTCCTGTAAAATTGCCGATAATCAAAGAACTAATGCAACGAATGGTATCCAATTTTCTTGACGAATGGGATTCTCGAAAATTGATGAATTTGAAAAGAGGTGAAGAATAGAGATTGATATCTTTTGCTAGATTTCCCAAATGGATCGAAATGAGCAAGCAAGAGAACAAGAATTCGCTAATGAAATCTCTATTCTTGATAGAATGAATATCATTTGAATCAAGACCTTGAAATCCTAACTCTCGAGAAAGGAAATGCAAATTTTGAGCAATACCAGCTTGAGATAGGAAATTTATTCCTAGAGGAAGCAAATTATAATTCTTTTTCATCTGTTCCATTCGAATGATATCATTGCATAGGTGCCATGCATGACTCAAGAGCCAATGACTCCATCTGGTTGGAAGACATTTCTGCAAATGCATATAGCTTGGCATAATGATATCGTTATCTTTTTGAACACGGGTTGTCATGATTTGAATGAGGGAAGCCAGCTTGGAATTAACCTCTTTTATTTCATATTTCGTCCATATCTTCAGTTTGAGGGTTGTCTGTTCGTTTTTGCTTGCGCCGAGATAAAGAATCGAGGCAAGATCTTCACCAAGAATATCGATCAAGCGTCTACGGACATAGTTATACGAATCTTTTTCGCCTTTGGTGAGGTTGACGAGATTTTTCTCTAATTCCTCTTCAATCTCACGAAGAGCGCGGTTCACTTTGTGATAACTCTGTTCCGATATTTGGTGAGAGTGACGCAACATGTTGGCAAAGGCTTGCCGCACTTTAAGATCAACTCTCCAAAGGCGAAAATCCATTTTGGCAGCCAGCTTCAACCACTTTGATCGATCCTTAGCAACTCATTCATCCAACCGTTACTAAGTAGGACTGAAGATCCCTACAGATTATGAAGGCGATGTCTTTCTTGAATACAAACGGGCAGGCTTTCCATCAAAAGTTCCTCGATGGCCTAAAACAAAATGGCAGATTCTACGAATTTAAGGGTAGAATCTCTAGCATTTTGTTTAAGGCCCTTTTATTATTTTTCGTTAGGAATATTTCTTGTTTTTACATCAAATAAATTCATTGTATTTATAATATGTTGGGATATTTGGATTCATATTTACATATAAAAAGTTATTAATATTATGAAATCCCTTCAGTAAAATTATGGATATCACAGAGAGAGCGTAATGATAGATTAACCAAGAGAAATTGTTGGGAAGGTTCGCCACTGATTGTCCAGGCCTTTCTTAAAATTTTCCATAATAGTAGTCACAGTATAGTCATTCTATTTGAAAAAATTTCAAGCTAAATAGTTTTATTTTTTTTTTTTACTAAAAGTATTATCAGCCCGTATGTAAACTTCATATGAAACCACTTGATTTTCCAATAAGCAATATTTTAGACAGCTTTTTTTTATATTGCTTTACTTAATATACTGTGCATTAATACATTCATGGAGATATTACTTAAATAAGTTTAAAATCTTTGATGTCGCCGGTCGCCTGTTTCAATAAATGTCACTGTATAATATCTTTCAGAGTTATTGTCTGAATTCCGATATGCATGTTAAAAGGCACAACTTCCTTATGTTTTGTCGATGGCTGTATATATATATATATATATATATATACATACATTGTTGAAGCAGGCAATTGAAAATAGTTTGTAATCTTGCAGCAAAAGCTTTCTTGAGCAATCCATCTAATGAAGAACCACTACTTTGAGTGACTATTTTCTTAAACCTAAAAATGACTTATCTAATCCAACCTCCAATAAGAGACCACATCCAGAAGATGCAAAGGTTATCTTTTAGAATGTGGTCTCTCATAGGAGGTTCTATTGTATTTTGAATGTAATGAACGTGATTGAAAGTAAGGCCCGGGGGCTAACATATAATATTGCCACGTGGAAAATTAAGGAAAGATAAACCTCAGATGACACAACAATTTATTTAAGGCAAAAACAAACTATGAATGATAAACAAAAGATAAGCAATAAAGGAAGTTTACAGAGTAGAAAAACATAAACATAAAAAAAAAGATAATCTATTAATAAAATAATAAATACTTTGCTACAATATTAAAAACGGTAGAAGCAAGATTAGTAATGAGAGTTTCTTATACAATCAATAGTTACCCAGAAATTATTCGAACATGGAAAACTAGCTTTTAAGTAAAGAATATAAAATTATTTGCATAAAAGCTAGTTTTCCTTATTTGAATGAGTTTCTTGAGTCTTATAACTGGCTCTTATAGTTGGCGCTCTGCGCTCCAGGAACCTGGGTTATAAATATATCTCCCATAACTGGCGATCTTTCTAGTCAAAGGCTCTTTTAAATGCCAATATGTAAATTGGGACAACCCAGAAGCGGTATTTATATGACAATTGTATAGAAGTATTTATAAAATAGTTGTTTTAATTTATTTTAAATATCCTATAGAAATACTCTACTCCTCTCTATACCTTCGCTATAAAATAACTATTAATCGTAAATGCTATTTAAATTGATGAGATTGTTAAACTATAAGGATGCATTTCTTTATTTAGATAAAACTAGGATATCTTTCAAGAGCCAAATGGATCTTTTGTGTGTTGTGTGTGTTTTTGGGCCTAGTTACAATAAAAACAGCTCTTTATCGTAGTTAGGGCCATGAAGAAAATCAACTTTGCTTGAAAGATATCCCAATCTTATTGAAAAAAATAATTGTTAAACACTATAGGGATGCATTTCTTTATTTTGATAAAACTAAGATAGTTTTCAAAAGCCAAATGGATCTTGTTATTGGCCTAGATACATAAAACAGCTTTTTTGCCTAGTTAGGGCCATGAAGAAAATCAACTTGGCTTAAAAGATATTCCAATCTTATAAAAAATAAATAAATTGTTGAACTATAAGGATGCATTTCTTTATATAGATAAAACTAGGATAACTTTCAAGAGCCAAATGGATCTTTTGTGTGTGTGTTTATGGGTCTAGTTACATTAAAGACAGCTCTTTAGCGTAGTTAGGGCCATGAAAGGGTCATTTGAAAGATATTCCAATCTTATCGAAATAAATTGTTAAACTATAAGGATGCATTTATTTATTTAGATAAAACTAGGATAGCTTTCAAGAACCAAATGGATCTTGTTTATGGGCCTAGTACAGAGGTCGGCAAACTGCCGGCTCGCGAATCACATGCGTCTCTTTGGATGTGAAGCTGCGGCTCTTTATATAGTTCCATACGTAAATATTATTTATGTGAGTACTATTTATTGTTGGCAAGAACAAATTTTGTGGCTCTTTAAAAACTTGATATTTTGTAAATTGAAATTTTTGGACTCTTCCGACTCAAAAGTTTGCCGATCCCTGGGCTAGTTTAAGATAAACCCAGACATGAATATATCCTATAGGAACTACAATAACTGTCACAACACCCACCAACTCACTCCGTAACACATATACTCGGCCATCCTTGCAGCCCTTTATATGGCAGACATCAACCCAGAAGAGGACATCCATACGAACAAGGCACCTTTGTTGGCCGGTATTGTGATTAGGGTGCACGGACCGATCTGATATTCTCCATGGACAAGACACCACCACTATCATTTAGCGTAGTTAGGGCCATGAAGAAAATCAACTTGGCTTAAAAGACATCCCAGTCTCATTGAAATAAATAAATTGTTGCATGGTACCGAGATATGAGATAAGCCAGGTGAAGCCGAGAGATAGCCCACAACTCCCCCTAACGGCGCAACGCGGCAAGACGTACCTTTTTGTTTGTTCATTCTAAGGTATGATAGTGCTAGTGTCTTGTCCATGGAGAAGATCAGATCACTCCGTGCACCCTAATCACGATACCGGCCAACTCTGAGGTGCCTTGTTCGTATGGATGTCCTCTTCTGAATTGATGTCTGCCATATAGAGGGCTGCAAGGATGGTCAGGAAACTGTATAAATGGTCCGGAGTGAGTTGGGTGTTGTGACAGTTATTACAGTTCCTGTAGGATCTAGTCATGTCTGGGTTTATCTTCATTCCTTTTTCATTTTGATATCAATTGAAATGATTATTTTTAGAGATTTCATTGTTCATTTTATTTAATTAACTAACAAGGTGTTTACACATAATCCTATTAGGAAACGCATTATTCTAGTTTTAAATTCTGGTTATTCTAACTATACCTATATATTTGTTATTTAATACCTGCATCTAGATAGCCTTTGCTTAGTTTTAGAGTTGTTGAATAGCATTCGGATTGAAAAATTCGTCCGTTATATGATTTAATAAAAACAAACTCAACCTGCTAACTTTTCTGTTGAATCTTTCAATGTTTCTTATAACGATTCTATCCATCATGATAAGCTTTAACTCCACCTTTGCCGGTCCCAAGCCCGGATGAAAAAGAAAGAGGGGGAGCAGTAACAAGCTCACTAAAAAATCTCAGCTGGCCCGGCTGTTAGTACCCTGTAAGGGCTCCTAATCCAGGGATACAGGATGAGCAGCGTTTGTACTCCATGTTAGGAGCAGCTGCACATGGCGTCTTTGGAGATAAGAAATAAGAAGATGATTCTATCCTTATCTAACATGAAACATTTTTGCAGCTTGAAGGAACCTGGTACGAACAACTACGAAGCGCCTATGAAACACCTTTCCATCTGAATTGTCTGAACGTCTCATTCCATTCCATGGGGAAGAATGAATTTATCATGGCATCTCATGGATCTTATTATAAGTAAGTCATTATTAACTCTATTTCCATAGTAATTATCTTGGAGAATATTAGAAAAGCTTTTTAAACGTATTGTTTAAAACATATTATGTATTTTCTTTGATAATTTAATGAATTGAATAGAAGAAAAGTAACAAAATGTAATGAAAACGGTTTATAAAGTAGAAAAATATTGATTAAGGTGAACTTTGATTCTGTTTGGAGAAAATCCGTTACTATGGTAAATGAAAATCAACCTAAATTGAAGAAATCAAAGGAAAACTTTATTTTTGAACCAAAGAAAGTTGTAGATTAATCCAATGGAAAATTGTCGAATTTGATCTGAAGAAAAGATCTAGCTTTGATCCAAAGTAATTGTTGATTTGGTTCAAATGAAAATTATAAATTTGAATCAAAGAAGCATTTTATTTCATTCAATTTATATTCTATTGGCGGTTCCATGTAAATATTTTCTCCTGTAGAAGGGATTTCTTGCTCGAAAGCTATAGATATTTATAAATAAATTATTTGTAAAAAAGAAACTTTTCCCTGGAGGCTTAATGTTTGTATTTGGAAGAGAAGTATATTATTTTTCTGGAGAAAAGTTCTAGATTTGATCAAAAGGTTAAATGAATTTATTCCAAAGAAAAATTGTAGATTTGAATCAAAGTTGTATATTTGATCCATAACAAAGCTATAGATCTAATTTAAAGGAAATTGGTAAAAATTATCTAATGGAAAATCTTAGAATTTAAACAAAGTAAAAGGTCTTCATTGTTATCTAAAGGTCTTTATTATATCTGATTGTGGGGATTTGATTTAAAGAAGATTTGATCCAAGAAAAAGCTCTCGATTTGATACAAAAGAACTGTGGATTTAGGCAATGGAAATTTATAGATTTAAACAAAAATCTGAAGATTTGAGTCAAATATCTTAAGATATCAAAAAACTTAAAATATTCAAAAGTAAAGCTGCATATTTGAACAGAGGATACAATAATATTTATGTCCTAAAAATAATAAACTAACATTTGAAGAAATCATAAAATATTAAATATGACAACCTTAAAAATAATGCCTCAAATGTTCTCCAATAAAGTAGAATATCAGATTTTTTTTAAGATTTCAAATTGAACCTAAAGAAATATACAATTTTAATCGTAATAATGGAGATTTGAGAAACAAAACGCATTTATGATTTGTTTATAAATGGAAGATTTTAACTCAAAATAATTTGTATATATGAAAAATTAAGTTTTAACTGTCATATTTAACACCTATAAAAGATTTTAAATTTGAACCATGATAATATAATTTTTTATTACATTTTTTTATATGAACTATAAAATAGAATAGATCCATACCTTTTAACGAATATTTTGGAGAATAAACCATTAAAAAAAGGTATAGAATTATAAAGAAGAAAGAGTTATCTATTTGATGGATATAGAAATTGGTTTCCGAGACAGCCATGAACCGGGATCGAATCCCGCATTGTACACTTTTTTCTGTGAATAACCTGTTCATATTATTGATTTTGAATAACATAAGCTAAGTTATTCTTTTTGAACGATACCTAATAAAGTTATTCTTGAATAGAATCTATGTGATGGTGTCCAGGTCCAGTTTCATTAACATCGCCAGAGGTTCTGTACAAAAGGACATGTACAATTCTAACCAGGTCAGGCTGGCTCTTCAACCATTACCTCTAGGTAAGTACAATGTTGAGGTTACTCTTTAAAAATCTATGTCTTTCAATGCTACAAATCACTATTTGTGGACAGCACTGTAGCCTAGTGGACATGACATCTGCCTGGTAAGCGGAACATTGTGAGTTCGTTTCCCATCCCTGGACACTTTTATTTTTCCGTTCATCATTACTTTTCATAATTCACCCTTTCATACCTCATCCAAAAAGGTTAGAAATAGTCAATATTTCACCTTGAAATAAATTTTGATTTTTCATTGAAAAGAAACTCATGTGGTGTAACTTCAAGTGTTATTTTTCAAATCACTATATCCCGCGAGAAACATTTTAACTCAATTGAACACCAGTTACATATCCATTTATATATTATCTACAACAAATGTGTAAGAGATTTGACATTCTTTTTCTACCATTTTGCTAACCAAAATTTATATAGGAAAAATAATTCGAATATTTACCAGACTTTGGATACAGTAGAGTTTAGATAAACACCTATGTACATCATATAAAAAAGATTAGAGAGAATATATTCACAAAAATAGTTGAACCTAATATATGAGTCTTTGCTACAAATAGGAGCACATGTGCTTTACAGAAGGCCAAATATCAGGGAACAGGCTAAATCAATGTTTAGTTGATTTCTGTTCCACCAGATGGCGCTCTGCCTTCTGTAAAGCACATGTGCTCCTGGTCAGGATATGCCATTTTTAATATTGATTTCAACACCTGATATTTTTATCTTTTATTTTTTTTCTTTCGTTTTTTTCATATAAATATATATTGGACAGTTCATTATAAAATGTCTTGAGGCTTGTGATCAAACATGAGTCCTCTACTGATATTCTAAAGTTCACGTGACTTGTAATAAACTGTTCGAAATAAAATTTAATATGCAGTAAGGGCAGTAGAAATTGTTTAATTTCAAAAAGAATCATACGCTTCTAGAATAGTTTCGATTTTTCATAACAGATGGCGCGCTAGTGCATCATAATATAATTTAAGTCGAGTATATAGAAATACCTTTAGAAAAGAACCTTTGGACTGCAGATTAAGCAACAACACACTATTTATTTAATCAAAATATAATTATTTTTAAAAATTCTCTTCGCTTTTCAATATTTATTAATGAAATTTTTGAAGAATTAGGTTGAATTGTGAAAACGTTCTGAAGCATTCGAATTCTTTTATTACACTGGTGACTAAACTTTTATCAAAACGATACACCAAGAAGTTAAATACACCTATCCCGCGATTTACACGGTACTTGTTTTACACGTTTTCGCTTTTACACGGTTTTTCAAATAAGTTTTTTTTTTTGTTTTTATCGCACTATACTAAATGCTACTGTAAAACGACACTTGAAGTTTCACCGCATGAGTTTCTTTTCAACGACAAATTAAAATTATATTTTAAGGTGAAATATCGACTATTTCTTACCTTTTGGATGAGGTATGAAAGGATGAATTATGAAGAGTAATGTCGAACGGAAAAATAAAAGTGCCCAGGGATGGGAATCGAACCCACAATGTTCCGCTTACCGTACAGATCCCATGTCCACTAGGCTACCCTGGACGTATTTTTCCGTTCGTAAATGATACATAAAGTAACTTATGATGCAATATAATACACTGCGGCATGTAATTGTAAAACGACACTTGTGATTGAACACATGCGCTGTATACACATCTCACGAGGGATCCCGAGCTTATATGCTGACTTGCTGCACACGCACACTGTGTCTGTATTTCTTCGCATAAAAATTTCGCGAAAATTTTTAATTTTCGATTTACACGTTTTTCTCAGGAACGTATCTACCGTGTAAATCGGGGGGTAGGTGTATTTTCAGTAACAAACAAATAACATATTTTGAGTCAAAAAGCGTTCCATTAAAAAAGGGAGTACCTGGATCTGGAAAAGAAAAAAACAAAATATTTTTTCAAATATTTCGAGGGATTGCACAAGTGTATTGTGGAAGAAATTGATAAAAAGAGAGAAATCCTTCGAAATTTTTTTAGAAAAAATTGTTTTCTTTCACAGATCCATGTACGCCTATTCTTTTTTAAATATATAAATTTCATTTTGGTAGAAAGGAGCAGTAAATCCGTGATAGGCATTTATAGTATTTTAATGAAACATTTCAGCTTTCTAATATTATTTCTGATTTCGTATTTCATTTAGTTCTGATGAAACTTCTTAATTTTGTTTTAACGATGAGAATCCGTTGAGAATCTACGATATATAAAACTGAACAAAAAGAAAAAATAATTCAGTTAAGCAAAATCTGATGTCATATGTTAACGCCAGTCAAAGATAATAGTCTTATTCTATGGTGTAAACTTGCAGAAATTTGAGTCGATGTGATGTGGAAGTTATTATCATGCTGTCTCTCCTATGACATCGATGTGATGTGACAGTTGAAAGTCTTGTTGTCTCCCCTATGGTACTCGACTACAAGAAGGACTCCCACCTCATCCTATGGCTTTGCTACAACTTCAACAACAAGCAACACTCTGGTAGGTATCATCAATTGTTCTATTTCAACTTTTTTTTATTATCCCTAGTATACGTGGTACAGGCCATGATAATCATGGTGGGTAGTTAGCGATTGCTTTTACTGTAAGTGCACCACATGTCTATACATGTGAAAAGCAGTTCGACTTTGCACTTACAAAAATATCAGAGCCCCGTTTGGTTACTTGCACTCGCTGGTTGTGTTGGACCTATTACAAGAATCGGAAGCCATTGAATCATTTTTATTTAAATCAGAAAAAAAGTGCCCAATGCGGGAATCGCACCCGAGTCGTAGCGGTCGAAAACCTACGGTTTAGACACCCTTCCACCGACCCCCTATTTCAAAGCTATCTCTATGAAGCTCTCCATTTTCTGAAATGGGCTTTCCTCTCAGTCTTCTCTTCTTCATTGAAGTAGAGATATGATGGAATTGGTTTTAATTTATAAATTCATTAGCAATTAAACCTCATCATTTACATATTATATCTTATAATATTTCAAATACCTTTTCTGTTTGTATCAGCATACATTATATTGAATTCAAAAGGCTTATGAATGTGTTTATCATATCACAATATTCGTTTTTATTCTTTTACAAGTAAATTAACTTCAAATTTTCCTCGGACATTTTTTTTATCATACGAGACTAATTGGCTTAATTAGGTGTTCGGAAAAAGATATATATTGCAATAATTTCATTACATATAAATAATCCTTATTTCTACTCTATCTTCGCGGATATCCTTTATGAAACTCTGTATGTATGTCATAATTGAAACATCGTGTACGTATGTATATGCTGAAATGACATATAACGACATATATTCTATTATATTCTTATACCTTTACAATTCAGAATATTAGCATGAGGCATTGGAACGCCATATAGTTATAAGAAATTCAAACTATTTTTGATGCGTATGGTTTTTTTTTTTAAATGAAACCATTTTATTCTGACCTTACACTGCACACAATGAGAAAATAATGGGAGGGACTGGTTCATTAGTGGTGAACCCTCCCAGCGGTTTCGCCAATGGTGAGGGTTCACCATTGATGAGCCAGGCACTCCCATCATTTTGTCACTGTAATAAGGGCAGTAGAAAATGGTTTTATTTTAAAAAGTATCATACACGTCTAAAATAGTTTTAATCTCTTATATGGCGCGCTATTGTATCATGTTAATATGCTGTATTGTAAAAGTATAATATTTTAACAT